>JAGFZM010003245.1:14129-26965 GCA_017657215.1 Limnothrissa miodon
GGGGGGGGGGGTCGTCTTATATTCGCAAACTAGAGGGTCAAACTAAAGGGTCCTATATTCGAGCCAATACGGCTTTTAAATGTATCCCTGAATGTCAGTTTGGCCTGTTAGCATATTTTGTCTGTGTGTATGTATGTATTTGTGTGTTTCTGTTGTGAGTGACCTCTGCCCTTTGACCCCTGTAGCCAGGAAGAAGCTCTTGGAGCGGGAGCGACAGGCGCTTAAGCGGACGGAGACACCCACACCCACAGATCCAGACATGCGAGAGTCAGAAGAAGGTCTGTGTGTGTGTGTGTGTGTGTGTGTGTGGAGGGGGAGGGGGGGTCATTGATAATTGGGTCATAATTGATTTTTGTGTGTGTGTAGTCAACTCCTCTCTTTCTGTGTGTGTGTGTTTCTCAGGTCTGAACGAGAAGGGGGGCCCCTCTCTTTCGTCGGGTCCAGCCAAAGAGACACCTCCTGCCCAGAAGTGTGTTGCCACGGCAACCAGTGTATCCTCTGACCCCCAGAGCGTCCTAGATCCAATCCACACCCCCTCCCAAATTCCCCCCCAGGCACCAGAGGTGGAAGAGGAACAGGGGGAGGAGGTGGAAGAAGAGGAGAAGGAGGAGCAGCTGGTCTCCTCTCTGCAGATCTCTCAGCCACCTGTAGGGGGCGGCACATTACATGACCTGCAGGGCCCGAGCAGCGTAGGCAGGGAAACCCTGTCTGAGTGTTTGACCCCCACCCCTAAGGAGCTGGAGGCGGAGCAGGACCCAGAGGGTGACCTTGAGGGTGATCTTGAGGAGAATTTCCAGGGTGACCCCCAGGGCGAGTTGTACCCGTGCCCTCTGTGTGAGCGGAGTTTCTCCAGCCGTCAGGGTCTGGAGCGCCACACACACATCCACCAGGTGGCGCTGTCCTTCTGCTGCCGCTACTGCGGGAAGAGCTTCGGCTCGCAGGTGGGACGCCGCCGCCACGAGCGCCGCCACGAGAACACGAGCAAGAGGAGACCCGGTTCTCTGGCCGGAACCGCCACGCTCCTGAGCCCGCCCCCGCAACCCCATGGAACCCCCGCCCACCTCGTTGCCGCGGCGACCCAGAATGGGGCGCACATCAAGTCGGACGGCCTGCGGAGGGAGTTGCTTGCGTCGGTGGGTGACTCGGAGCGGTCACAGCTTGTGGACGAGAACGGCGAGAGCAGAGAGCTGCACGTGTGCCGGTACTGCAGCAAGGCCTTCGGAACACACACCAATATGCGACGCCACCAGCGCCGCATTCATGAAAGACACCTGCTGCCCAAGGGTGTGCGCAGGAAAGGCATGCTCATGCCCGAAGCCACGCCCACAGGGGGAGGGGCCAAGCAGCGAGCTGGAGGGGCCCAGGAAGAAGGTTCAGCCAATGGGAGTCCTCCGCCTGTTTACGTCCCCAGTATGGACTCAGAGGATGAGGTGGAGCGAGAGGACGCAGTCATGGCCGACATCTCCAGCAACATCTCTGAGAACCTCAGCCTCTATATCGACGGCAAGATCGTCTCCACAGCAACCGCCAGCACATGTGAGGTCATCGAGGTCAACTCGGGATCGGCAGCGCTCTTCGGTTTGGACGCTACCGCCGTCATCATCAGCTCCGAACAAATCAGCCAAGCGCTCAGCAAGGCTGAGGCGTCCGCGCACACACTCACACACACACACCCCTCACACACACACACTCACACACACACCCAGCTGCCCTCAGGCAAGCGTAGGACTTCCACTCCTCCACTCTTGCCCAGTGTGAAGGTGGAGCCTGACGGCGTCTCCTCCTCCTCTTCCTCTTCCTCAGCGGTGCTGGTGGGGGGCGTGTTTGGGCCGTCAGACGCGCTTGCGTTCCCCAAGGAGAAGAGTGTGTATCTGTCCCCCAAACTCAAGCAGCTGCTGCAGACACAGGAGGGCCAGCGAGCCTCCGTCACACTCATTGCGTCAGACACGCACACACATTCACACACACACTCTCGCTCTTCCGTCCCCCCGCTCTCGGTCAGCCCTCTCTCGGCTTCTGGAAGGTTCAAGCGGCGGACCAGCTCGCCCCCCACGTCTCCCCCGCTCACCTCCCCTCCCCCCCCAGACGAGTCTGAGTCCGTACCCCCCTTCGTCCTCAAGGTGCCCAAGCTGGAGGGGCAGAGTCGCTCAGGGTCGGGTTCGGGCGTTTGGGGTGCGTGCGCTCGAGACGATGGAGATGGCGATAGTGACGGCAAGCGGCGGGACTGGTCATCGGGGCGGAGTGGAGGCAGCTCCTGCAACCAGCAGCCCTTAGACCTATCCAACAGCATAGCCTGGCGGGCCAGCGGGGGAGGGACTAGACCAGCGGGGTCGGAGTCTGTGCTCGACCTGAGCTTGTGCCGCAAGAATGCTGGGGCTGTCGTCAACGAAGCGGACGGCCGCCACCCTGTGTGTTTGCCTCAGCCGGCGGGCCGCAAGAAGAAGCCGAACACCAGCATGCTGGAGAAGGTGCTGATGAGCGATTACGCCAGTGTGCCCTCGGCCACCGACCAGCCAATCAGCAGCTCCGACGCCAACGCCACCACCTCCGCGTCCTCACCCGGGAGCACCGTTGCCGATGGCGACGCAGACATCACCCCCTCTCCTGCCAGCCCAGCCTCTGACCGCCTTCCTGCGGCCGAATCCAGCCTCTCCTCCCCCCCCTCCCTCACCCCTGTCACCCTCAATGCTTCCTCACCCTGCTCACCTCGCCAGGGGTGTTCCCCCACCCCCCCTCCACCGCTTCTGCCCTCCGCACCCTCACCCACCCCCCCACCCCCTCTCCTGCCCTCCGCACCCTCCCCTTCCCCGCTCTCACAACCCCCCTCGACCTCCTCTTCATCCTCCTCCTCCTCCTACCCCGTCCTCTCCCCTAAATCCCCTCCCCCACCCCTCCCTCCCCGCACCCCTGAGCCCAAGGACCTAGACACACACACACAATCACACACACCCACTGAGCTTCGTTCAGGTGACTCGGATCCCTTGTCACCTCTACCAGACACCTGCACACAACATACACCTGCTTCTCCTCGTTCTGCACACACAGAACCCACCAGCACCGCCCTGACTCACGGTTCTACCCTTGAGAACTCAATTTCTTTGGGACAGACGGGCCAAAGCGGTTCCTCAGAGGAACCAGGCCAGCTCTTAAGATCAGCCGAATGCAAGGCCTCAAAAGAGCCGCCACGGTCCTCCTCCAGTTCTCCCACAGAACCAAATCTAGAACCAGAACTACGGGTTGGGAGCCCAGGTTCTACGACCACAAAACGCACTTTCTCCATCTTGCCCCTCAAACACACACCCCTCACTTTGAAGGAGGAGCCAGAGGGTGTGGTCACGGAGCACAAGACTCCACTCAGTAGAATGGGCTTTGCGGAGAAAGCGGAGCTAGAGGCAGAGTCTGATGGGGACGGCGAGTCTTTCGCCAAGAGCTTTGTGTGTAACGTGTGTGAGGAACCGTTCCCATCCATTACAGATCTGAGCCGTCACATCGTGGTGCACGCATCCAATTGGCCGCTCAAATGCGAGTTCTGCGTGCAGCTGTTTGAGGGGGCGGAGTCTTTGCTGGAACATCGGTCAGGTCTGCACGGCGTTGGACGGATCTATGTCTGCTCCTCCTGCCGCAAGGAGTTCGCTTTCCTGTGCAATCTCCAGCAGCACCAGCGAGACCTCCACCCAGACCAGCCCTGCACACACACAGTCATCGAGAGCGGCAAGCTCCGCCCACACAACTACACTGACCCTGCCCGGGCTGCTGCCCAACCCATCATTGCCACGGAAACCACCCCCGAGCCTGAGCCATCAGACGCCAGCGCTGCCCGGCCAAAGACGGAGGAAGTGGAGGATGAAGAGGTGGTGAAGGAGGAGGGGGTGGGGGTGGGGGAGGACTCCACTGAGGAGCTCTACACTACCATAAAGATCATGGCATCGGAGGCTGGCAAACCCAAGGGTCCTGACGTGCGATTGGGCCTCAACCAGCACTACCCCAGCTTCAAGCCTCCACCCTTCCCTTACCACAACCGCACACCCGCTGGCTCCGTTTCCTCAGCAACCAACTTCACCACCCACAACATCCCGCAGACCTTCAGCACGGCCATCCGCTGCACCAAGTGCGGCCAGAGCTTTGATAACATGGCCGCTCTACACCGTCACATCCTAGCGTGCGCCAACGCTAGCGACAAGCGCCGCTACACACCCAAGAAGAACCCCATCCCGCTCCGGCAGACCGTTCGAGGGGTACGCAATGGCCTGGTCTCCACGGCAACAGCGCCGCCAGCCGAGGCGGCCAACAGTGCCCTCCGCAGGATGGGCCAGCCCAAACGACTCAGCTTCGGATCCGAGCCAGCGCCGCAAGCTGCCAGAATGAGTGCACTCAGTAAGAAGAAGCAGCAGCTGCTGCAGAAGGCCATCTCTCACAAGAACCGCTCTGCTGCTGCCGCATCCTCCTCCTCCCCGTCCTCGGACGCTAAGGGGGGAGGGGCCTCCCAGGAGGAGGGAGTGGAGTCTGCGGCCCCTGCGGAGGTACATGTGTGTCCCCACTGCAGCCGTGAGTTTACCTACCCCGCCAGTCTGTCCAAGCACACGGCCATGAGCTGCCCGCTGAAGCCCCGCAGGGGCAGGAAGCCGGGGTCGGGTGCAGGGGCTGGGGCAGCCACTGAGGTCCTAATGCCCTCGGACAGCAAGCCCATGAGCCTGCGGAGGCGTCCCACCGACGAGACCAAGCAGGAGGCAGAGCCTAATGTCACAGTCGCTAGACCGCTGGGCAAGACAAGGGCACGCAGTTCCGAGTTGGCCGAGGCCGACGCCAACCTGGTGCCCAGAGGGAAGGGCACAGTCGCCACGGCTGCAACAACAGCAGCGCCGGCAGCACGTGCCAAACGCCCCGCCTCTCAGCCGCTCGCTGCCGTCGCCTCGGGCAACAAGAAGGGCAGGAAGAGCCTCCAGACCCCGCCCCCCAGCCAAGGCCCCGCCCCTCCTGAGGAGGCATCGGAGCGGCCGCTGCCCAAGGGACCGAAGGTGGGCAAAGAGGGTGTACAGAAGCGGGCATCAGAGGGCAGAGCTGCCCCGCAGCAGGGCAGGAGGGAAGAGCGGTTGCTCCGCCCACGGGAGAGGGTGGGGGGGCCAATCACACGCAGCCTACAGGCCAACGCCTCCCCCACTGCCCACGAACACAGAGCTGAACAACACACCAACCAAGAGGCAAGGGAAGCACAGGTAGAGACACACAAATGCTCACACACACTGTTCTTCCTGATCAGAGTACAAACACACACACAATGGGTATTTCACTAAATGACAACCACATAGATAAAATTAATTACATTACTTTATTAGTGGACAAAGTGAAAACTAATTGGGTTATAGTGGAAAAAGCACAATAAGCCATTCCTTTCAACATGCCATGCTGACTGTCTTCTCTTCTCTGCAGGACGCTGCGGCCAGACTCCCCAGGTAAACCTTCCCGAGCAGTGACCCAGCCTGCTTATAGCCGCCTTACAGCCGCACGTATGGACGTGTGTGTGGATGCCATGGAGCCAGAGTGTACTCTGGGGAAGGAAGGACCCTGAGGATTGTGACACACCCCTACCCTGCGGCATGACTTGTCCTTGCACACACACACACACACCCACACCCACCAGGACTGAAGACGAGGACTATTAAGAGTGTGAGTAGATAATGCCTGGCTGATGGACCTGTGTTGCTATGGGTGAGTGAGGTGTTGCAGAAGGCAATCAATCAATCATTCCCCCTGAGTCACTGCAAGCAGCCTGCTTTGCTCTGGGACTGGGACTGAGACACCGACACAGCAGACGCAGGCCAGGACTGGCCTGAATCCGGCTAGTGTTCGGTGGGGGTTGGTGAAGCTCTCGCCAGTTTCTGTGCATGAGTTTCGTATCCCTTAGTTTAGACCCCCACACTCGCACACACCCCTCACCTGCCCCCTCATACACGGGTGCGTAGGCTCACCTTTACCTGTATTTAATTTAATGGAATGCTAAATACTGAATGAAATGTTGCTCTCGTGTATAGAGAGTTTTTTTTCTTTCCTCTTATTTTGTAAAATGTAAACGTGTGACTCGGATGAAGCAATCTGTTTGAGACAGTTGGACTGAGCAGTCAGGACTGTATATATTTGAGTGTGTGCGTGTGTGGGTGTGTCACTCTAAGCCATGTCTGCCTGACCATCAGAATTAAGGCCTGGGCCCTGCTCTTGCTCTCTCCCATCTCTGACTCCTGTAGGACACGTCTCTTGGGGCCTGTGTGTGTGTGTGTGTGTGTGTGTGTGTGTGTGTATACATGTCTCTTGTAGCCCAGATGGGGCTCCCCTCTGTCCGTTCCCGTTAGGAAGGAGGGAAGAGGGACAGACTGAGAGTGTGTGTGTGTGTGTGGTGTGAATATGTGAGTGCCAGAGCTGCCCTGTGACCCAGGTTTTCCAAAAGCACTTTAAACACTAAAGGAACTGATTTGGTTCTTAAACCAAAAGAGAGTTTATTATAGGAGCTGATTTGGTTCTCAAATAGAGAGATTGTTCAGGCTCCTAATTTTGGTTTTGGAGTTCAGTTGTTCCTCTCTAGTCAGGCTTACTGCTGTAGAGTAGTCCACCATCATTGTCAGCTGGGTTAGACTGCAGCCAGGCCGTTGAGTTAGTGTAGTATAATTGAACTCTTAATTCACTGATTGGACGGACAGCACCACCATGGATGTGGGTCAACTGGGTGTGGTTCTGCAGTGTTCTACCCATCCCCAGGATCGAAACCCCATGCAGTTCATCAGTCCAGACCCACACATGGAAGGAGTTAGATGTTCCGTCGGTGCCAGTCTGCCATGTTAAGGGCTTTCACTCACTGACCAGCAGCAAAGACACTTTAGCTCTCACCAGCGCCACCTTCAGGGCACCCATGGGACAGCAGCAGCAGGGAGAGGAGCCACACTTTCTAGCAGAAAGGGCACTTTAGCTCTCACCAAGCTAAAAAGGTCTGTCTTAACACACTGCTCCTGTGTGTGTATGTCTGTGTATATGTCTGTCAAACATACTGCTCCACTGAGTGTGTGTGTGTGTGAGTGTGTCTAAACCAACTGCTTCTGCTATCTGTCAGAGAGGAGTGGCAAATATCGGCAGCCAAATATCCAACTATGCAGACCCATTCAGGTGCAGCATTTTAATAGGCCCGTTTAAGCCCTTCTTACAGAACTGACCAATCAGAGCAGCAGTGTGTTGTGACTAAGAGATTTAAACAGAACTGAATAATGTTGAGCTGGCCTGTGTATGTATGCCAGTTGTCCAATCGGAGCAGGTGTGGCTGGCCAATGAGAGCTGTGGTTATGAGGTCACTACAAGGAAATAAATGGGGGCAGAGAGAGAACCGGCCTCCGATGGGAAGAAGGTGGGATCTGTTGCCATGACTATGATGGACACTGCTGAGGCCTTTATCTGACAGATTTCACCGCGGGGCAGGTCAGCCAAGACACAAACACATAAAAAAGAGAGAGGTGTCTGACTCCTGCCTGACGGATGGTGCTTAATGAGTATATTCTGTGTGTGTGTGTGTGTGTGTGTGTGTGTGTGTGTGTGTGTGTGAGTGTGTGTGTTGGAAGAACAAAAAGAGAAGTCCCCTTGTGTTTCCCCTTGTGTATGATGGGGTGGGAAAGAAAATATTAAACACGTTTTTCAACAACTTGCTGTGTTCTGATCTCTCATCTCATTAGTCCCACTACAGCTTCCCTATGCAAGACATCAGGCTCTGCCACACACACACACGTGCATCGAGTGGATGCTGACTTACAAAGCGCTTAGAGGATCTGCTCTCTCATAAAGGCTCAGGCTACCCCCCGACAACTCCGGTCCTCCAATGACTGTTGACTGGCAGTCCCAGCACCTTGCCTAAGGCAATCCAGACTCTTCTCATGTGTCGTCCCACGCTGGTGGAATGACCTACCAAAAACAATCAGAACAGGGCCATCTCTGGAGGCCTTCAAAAAGCTCTTAAAGACCCAGCTATTCAGGGAACATCTTCTATCCTAGCACTAAATTGAACTGAAGCACTATTCCCTAGCACTATGCTCTGTAAGGCTATTTCTGCTATGTAGCTTGATTGTTATCTTCTTTTTGTAAGTTGCTTTGGATAAAAGTGTCTGCTAAATGCATAGATGTAAGTGTGTGTGTGTGTGTGAGAGAGAGAAGTGTGCTGGATCAGAGGAGGCTGATCCAGATGTGAGGGGAGATGAATGCACAGGTACGTGTGTGTGTGCCAGCAGGTGTGAGAGTAATAGCCTGTAGATTGATGCTTAATGACACTTCCAGAGGAACTGAAGGTATGTAGACGTGTGACGGATGCTGCGGCAGTGCTATATGTAGAATGGTGCTGTGTGTTTTTTAAGAGGGAGAAAGATTGGCAGTGGGGATGGTGAATGGAGAACACTGCTGTGTGTGTGTGTGTGTGTGTGTGAGTAAGAGAGGCAGAGGTGGTGATGAATGGGGAATGCTACTGTGAGTGTGTGTGTGAGACAGTGATTGTACAGAATGGAGAATGCTGCCATGTGGGTATGCCAGTGAGTAAAGGGATAAAGATGAGAGGCTGCCAGGTCTTGGCATTCTGTGGATTTCACCCCTCCGCTGTAATCTTTTTTTCCTCCTTTTTTCTTTCTCTTTCTCTAGACCCTCTTTATCCCCCCTCTCTCTTTCGCACTCCTTCCTCTGCCAGAGATGCAGCACACATGCTCTTGTTTGCTCCCTCCTGCCTGATAAAAGTCGCTTTTCTGGTGCATGCTTCCTGCAGAGGGGGCTGTGTGTGTGTGCATGTATGTGTGCTTTCTGCATGTCAGTAAGTGTGTGTGTGCTTTCTGCAAAGGGGGCTGTGTGTATGTCATTAAGTGTGTGTGTGTGTGTGCTTTCAGCAAAGGGGGCTGTGCGTATGTCAGTAAGTGTGTGTGTGTGTGTACTTTCAGCAGAGGGGGCTGTGCGTATGTCAGTAAGTGTGTGTGTACTTTCAGCAGAGGGGGCTGTGTGTATGTCAGTAAGTGTGTGTGTGTGTATGTGCTCTGCAGAGGGGGCTGTGTGTATGTCAGTAAGTGTGTGTGTGTGTGTGTGCTCTGCAGAGGAGGCTGTGTGTCACTTGAAGAGGTTTAAGCCATTGACTACATTACAGCAGTATTAGAGGGCCACAAATAGTAGCAACCTTACACATCACAAGAACAGCACCATAGCAACAGCATCTCAAGCACATTACCATAACAACAGCATCACAAGCACACTGACATAGCAACCGCATCACAAGCACACCACCATAGCAACAGCATCACAGGCAGAAATCAAACGGCAGCAGGTAATCTTGTGGAACTATCCAGAACTTTTCTACACTACAATTAATCTCTCAACAGAACCTTTTAGTCCAGCCCCCCAATAATACCTCCCCACTCACACTTATACACTCTATATATACTCACACACACAACTTCTACTTACTGTGAAAGCCATGTTCACTTTTTACATCTAAAACAAATATGTGCTATTGAAGCGCCCACATTCATTAAAGGCCCACTAAGCAAAATTTTTCAGTTAATTAATCCGTTTCATACTGTTTAGGATGCTAACCTGAGTCATTACACGGCGAACGAACGGTGTAGAATGCGCCACTGTGGCCTACAATGGTAGATACAGCATTTGCGATGTTCAACAGCAGCGGTACGCCTCCAATAGAATGCAGTGCAATACAATGCAATACAGCGGAATCCGCCCACATTGCATTGCTTGTACTCTCCTCGCCTGTCCAGGCATTCCATCGCTGAAGCACATTGACATTCTACTGACTTTTATCGCTCAGTAAGTAGCAAGTAGCGACGACTGTGGACGGGGCTTAAAGGCCTTGAGCTTCGAATAAAGTCCATTTGTCAAACGTGAAAACACTGTGGCGTGTGTAAAAGAAGTTTGTTTGAGTTGTATGTGTCTGTGTTACCAGAACAGGAGCCCGTGCACCTCTGCCTAACAGAGAACAGAGTCCCGTACAGCCAACGTCCCGAACGCTGACACTTGGTATTCGATTGGCATATCTTTTACTCAGTACTCGCAGTTCTAGTACAAGGTCATGACTATATCAGAACAATGTTGGCATCTAAGTAGTGGACTGGGGCAGAGCATTAGTTGTCAAATCAGATAGAAAACTGATGGCTTTGCTGCTGCCATCATGCGGATAGAAAAAGGGGTTTGCAAGATAGAGATGGGTGACGGATGTCTGCAAAATGGCACAATTTCCTCGGCAAACATAGTGTTCAGTTAAGGCAACTGGACTCTCTTTTTGAGCTTGAAAATGTTTAATTTTCCATTCAGAAAGCTTTGTCAGTTCTGACTGGTGTTGGAACCAGGATCTTATATTTCTGGCCTGTCGGTGTGAACTGTAGACCACACCCCTAATCATGTGATCTAGGATCAGAAGAATCGCCCATTAGCATAGTCAATGTTTGAGGATCAAAAAAGGGTTTCTTGAGGGTTGTCTTGAGTGAACCAGCAATATTTTTTTCTATTTTCATGAAGGGCTATCCACTCAGAATGTAGTAAACAGTCCACGACTAAGATTCTAATCACATTCGGAGTAAGTTAGGATAAACCGTGCTGTCCGGAACTCCAGTTCACAGTTCCGCTACCCCCGGCACTAGGTAGTCTCGGTGTCAGCATCCCCAGACTCGCACTGATTGGCTAAACGAGTGGAGTCATTAGGAATGCATGCACCGAGAGCATGACCCATCAGCAGCAAATGGGATACTCACATGTTATTTAGGACATACCATCACCCCCTCACAAATCGTTTCAGTATTTAACATAGGCCTAAACAAAACTGCTTTTCTAACAACTACTAGGTGTACATACCTGGGCCCACCTACTATCACAATCATATTTGATTCTGGCCTCATTTAAAACAAAAAGCTCTTAAATAATCATCTTCTCAAAGATCTATGTCATTTATAAAATACACTAAATAGGCAAAAATGTTCTAATATTTTTATTTGAGCTATTAAAAAATAAAATAACACAAATAATAATGCAATCAACTAAAAAATGGATGTACAAAAACAACACAAAAACTGGACCATGCATTTGAACAATTTGAACATAACCATGCACCCTCTGGTGTGGAACCAGGGGTGCATGAATCACACCCAATCCAGTCATCAGTGTCACTGGAGGACCCAGGCGGAGACACCTGCTTACAGATATTGCAGTTTTGCTCTGGGTCCTCCAGTGGGGCTGTGGTGCCGTTTTTTTTTCCTCCTCTCAAAAGGTTTTGCTGGTGGGTAACACCCATACTGTCGCTGTAAGGGCCTCCTGGATGGTGACTGTGGGGCTTGCCACATGGCTTGTCCCCAAAACCAGTTTCATCACAGTTAAAGATAAGGTGTGGTTTTCTGTCCAGGTTGAGCAAACAGTAAAGTGGTTGTATGATGGCAAATAATGAGTACATAGACCCCATAGAACCTACCACAGAGGTCCCCTCCAGAGCAAGAATCTTAATGCTGTGTGCTGAGCCATCCAAATGATATATCCTACCAGGGTTTCTTCGTCGCCTGGAAGGAGGGCTCTTTTGGGGTGGGGCAGGTGCATGTGTTTGCTTTATAGTCCTGTAAGGTTGTGGTGGGGATGTTATATATTTTTCCCCCACCTTCCGCAGGCTGTCCCCTACCTTATGGTCCTCCAGGGCCTTTTGTTAACCCGTACAATTTTCACTCTGTCTTTCTCCTCCTCTCTCTTTCCTCTCCACTTATTTCTCTCTCTTCACTTAGCCAACATCTGTACATGGTTGCACATGCAATATAACTGACATTCTCTGAAATCTGATGGAGACTGTTCTAACTCATCTCTTCTCTGATTTTCCATGCCATTACCACCCTGCTGTGAGTCACCACTGCCTTCTACTGCCTGCGCCTGCACCTCCTGGGTTCTCCATGGATCTTCTTCCAACGTGATCCGGTGGCACTCCTGAATGGTCCTCAACCCACTCCACTGTCCATGCCACTGCCTCCCTGCTGAGGGTCACCCCTGCCTTCCACTGCCTGATCCTGCATCTCTGGCTTCCTGGGCAGTCTGCCTTCAGCTTCACAGATGACCCTGACATGATTGATACAGCCTCCAACTGGCCCCTGGCTTGACTGCGCCTAATGACATGGGACTACATCCTGGGATTCAAATGGGACTCCTATATTACTTTATTTACCAAAATTTTCTTGTAATCTGTATCTAATGGAATAATAGTGGACTACTCACCATCTGAGAGACTGAAAACCTGCCCTAGGCAGTTGGGTTAGCCCCTTGAGCCGTCGGAACTGCCCAAGGTTTCTTCCTTTACCATAACAAGTAAAAACAAAAAACGCTACTGGGGAGTTTTTCCTTGCCCCTGTTGCTCATTGGGCCTCTTGTGTTAAGCGCTTTGTGACATGCCTTTTGTAAAAATGCGCTATATAAATAAAATTGAATTGAATTGGATATCCGCGGGTTATGGGTTGACCCGCGCAACACTAGCAGGCAGCCTAACGTTTCTTGAGGGCGGGTTAATTGCATAGCTAATGTTCAAATTGACGTATATTTGTACAGCTTTTCCGATTCGCTCGTTTTTCCCGGCAGTTTTCTATCACAGGCGAATACAGACTACAGGGGTAGGAGAGCATTTTGAAGTTGAGCATAGAAGTACAACTTGGGCTGACCTATGGTAATGTAAAAACATCAAGTCTTAAACTGTTTATTTTGGAAGGAGACCTTTAAAGGAATTAACGGAACTTCTACAGTAAACCAAGAGCCCCTCTCTCAAGACTTATGACCAAATTATTTTCTGATGCTTATTCCTAATGCCA
>JAGFZM010003247.1:0-12284 GCA_017657215.1 Limnothrissa miodon
CTGAATGTAGTGACTAGTATATAAATGAGAATATTTCCGTAGCATACTACTGTTCCACACATGTAAAGGGATTATTCCAGATTCTGTCCTAATATTCAAACTTGGCCCCATTCTCAACTGGCTGTAGTCAAAATGGGTTGTTATAAAGCAGATGCACAATCACGTTTTTACAAATCTGTCACGATAAATGCTTCTCCATCTCCTCCAACAGTTCTCTCTCTCACATGCATACTCACAAACATACGAATATACAGACATACACACATGCACACAGACACACACACATGCACACACATATACTTACAAACATACAAATATCACAGACATATGTGAAAACACACACACATACTCACAAACATACAAATATACATACAAACAAACACTGAAATATTCACCCAAATATATGCACATATGATACACATATTAACGTACACACAAGAACAAAAAAAATGCACACAAGCATACGCACAGACACACACACACATACACACAACACACAACCTCATGCTGCGGAGATTCCATTGTCCCCGGAGCGTGCTCATGTCTGATAGCATGATGGCAGGAGAGTCCCCCGTGGAGCCTCTCCTGGTCTGGGTCATTGATTACAAAGAGCCTCCTGGTTTTGTCTGACAGATGCGAATCTGTGCTATTTAATTTGGAGCGCTCTCTCTCAAAGGGACACCATTAGCCAGCCAATACAGCGATGAAGAGGATTCCATTAACACAGCGCACTATAATGTGGCAAGCACCTCCCACCACAGAGCATTTGTGTGTGTGTGTGTGTGTGTGTGACTGCGTGTATGAGAGAGAAACAGGGCGTATGAGAGAAAACAGAGATACACCAAGCTGCGTGTGTGTGTGTGTGTGTGTGTGTGTGTGTGTGTGTGTGTGTGCAGGCGCGTGCTAAAGAGAGAAGATGGCGTGTTGTTCACCATCTCCTGATTGGTGTTAACTAAACACAGCCACAGGGTCTCGGCACAGGCAAGTGTTGTGGTTAATGACCACTTTAGTCGTCGGGGCCTGACACCACTGCCCTCCAGTGAAGGATCCGTCACATGTCGGGGACCCGGGGCCCCGCGCTCGCCTGCCACTAAAGCGGGGTGGGGCCAGTAGTTAAAATGTTAATAAGAGCAAAGCAGTTTTAATTTAACAGCTCTGTGCATTTCTAATTAGTCCGACGCCTGTGAGTTAATGAAGGAGATGGAAAGAGAGGCGGTCACGGAACCAGCTTCTGATCTTGTTCAACAATGTTCTTTCTTTTTCTATTCTGTCTTTCAATTACACTTCCCCTCTGTCTTTCCCTATCCCTCCATCTCACCTTATCTCTCTGATTAGTCTCTGATTATGTGCTCGTGAGCCTTTTCTTTGTGTTGCCTGGCACTCATCTCAATACATTGTTGTTTGTTTGCTATTGTCTGTTATTGCTTCTGCTGTTGTTTAGTATGCATCCACACTACTACTACTACTACTACTACCACTACTACTACTAATATTGCTACTACTACTGCTACTACTACTGCTATCACTACTACTACTACTACTACTATTACTATATTGCTACTACTACTACTACTAGTATAATAATAATAATAATAATATAATAATAATAATAATAATTGATTGCAATGCAAAGGCTTCCAAAGCCCATCCTTTTGTGTACTAGGTTATAACCCTCACCAACCCACTGTGCTCAGGCCCATACTGGTGTCTGCGTCTGCTGACTGTTTCTCCCATGGCCATAATAAAGGCCATTCTTGGATTCATGAGAATCTTGTCATGAGTGCGCTCACCCACTAGCACTATTAGCATTTCATGGCAGAACAAAATAATAAAGTGTAAGAAAAATGGTGAAGAGGCTTGGTAATGTACTTTAGAGAAATGTTATGTACCATAAGGGAAGCTCTTTAAAAAAAAAAAAAAGTCTCCTGAAAAACGTGCAAATGTCTCTCTGTGAGAAAAAAAAGGTAGGCAGAGAAAAATTGGTAAGAGCGAGAAGATTCTCGATGCGCATTGGGCACTGTGTGTGTGTGTGTGTGTGTGTGTGTGTGTGTGTGCATAAATGACTTTATGTAATCATACAGTGTAGATTAGCATGATAATGGCAGCGTTAATAGATGCTGGGGAAGCGGGGAGTGACAGCATTTTGAAATGAGACATGCCAGGGGCAGTGTGTGCAAACACACACACACACACATACACACACACAGATAGACAGAGACAGACAGACACAGATCTACACAATAGGGAGAGAGAAAACATGAGGGAATAGCCAGTGTGAGTTGAGCTCTATAACTCCAGTGGTGAGTGACAGGGAGAAGAGGCCCTTCTCCATCTGGACCCTGAGGCCTCTCACAGTATTTCCACACAGTCAGACCACACAGTGGCCCCCCCTCTGGCCCCCAGCTCCTGGGAGCCACACATTAACTGTGTTCAAAATACCTCACCATGATTACCCACGCCATAGAGAGAGAGAGAGAGAGAGAGAGGGAGAGAGAGAGAGAGAGAGAGAGAGGCAAGGTAAAGCAAGTTTATTTAATGCATTTCATACACAAAAGGAATTTCAGTGTGCTGTATAAAATAAAGACTGTGATGGTGAGAGAGTGTGTGTGTGAGAGAATACATGTTTGGTCACTTGCAAATTTGATTTTCTTTTTTTTTTGTACATTGTATGCCATGCTCTTAAACATCGCTGACCTAAATGGAGTTTCTGTATTCCTTGAACCATACAACACTGATCACCCCCCACACCAGGCCACAGTGAGGTTTGGTGCATGGCAAACCCAGATGACCACACACAAAGATCCAGACACGGCAGCACAGCCGAGCCAGACGCTGCTCAGAGTGAATCCAGGTCCAACTGCGGGTTGAGTTTTAATCTCCTAATAGGACGGGAGCATTTCTGCTCCTTACAGCGCTAGCAGTAGTAGCGACAGCAGCAGCAGTGGAGTTAAGAGTTAAGCACAGGGGACTTTGATGAGCTCCCAGCTCTCTCCAGTGGGTGCCACTTCACAGGGCAGAGCGGCCATTAGTTAATCACCTCGCAGGACCCCCCTCCAACTGGAGACTAGCACACAGCCAATGAAGGGGGGTGGGGGGGCTTATTGGGTTAAGGATATAGTATTTGTACTCTTTTGATTCAGCTGGTTGGGGGGTGGAATGGACATCTAAAGCTAGGACTAGTGGTGTGTTGGTGTGTGTGTGTGTGTGTTTGTGTTTGTGTATTTTATTATCGATTGTAAATTGTATATGCATGTATATGCGTCGCTCTGTGGGGCGTTTGTGTGTATAGGCATTATTCTGTGTGTGTGTGTGTGTGTGAGAGAGAGAGAGAGAGAGAGAGAGAGAGAGAGAGAGAGAGAGAGAGAGAGTGTGTGTGTGCTTTTCTGTGAGTGAGTGCACAAGCGTGTGTGTGTGTGTGTGTGTGTGTGTGAGCAGGGAAGCTAGGTGGTCACTCAAAGGGGCTCATTACAAGAGCACTACAGTGCCGAATCCCAGTGGCTGTAGTGTTTTATGTGGAGGGTCTCAGCGGGTCCCCAGCCTCCTTCAGAGACAGGGAGCTGGCCGTGAGGACGCTGGGTTGATGCGGCAACAGGCCTCCCACTGGGTGGGGATTAAATCTCTGTCAGGCCAAGTTTAAGAACAGGGCAATTTTCTTAGGCCCCCCATCAGGCTTATCCATGGACGCCTACTTCTCTGAGGCATGGCGGAAAACATAATGGATTAACAAATGTACCATTTAATCAGAGCTTTCTCTCTGTTTGTGTG
Source organism: Limnothrissa miodon (assembly GCA_017657215.1). Lineage (NCBI taxonomy): Eukaryota > Metazoa > Chordata > Actinopteri > Clupeiformes > Clupeidae > Limnothrissa > Limnothrissa miodon. The sequence continues at coordinate 3,766 of JAGFZM010003247.1, forward strand.
CGTGTGTGTGTGTGTGTGTGTGTGTGTGCATGCATTTGTGTGCGCAAGTATTATCCCCTTATAATCAGGCATTGTGACACATTGTCAAGTTTTTCCTTGATGATTTCAACAGTCCCAGTTACCATCACAGTGAGTAGTTAGAGTGAGAGAGTGAACAGTTATATTTTCAGGTCATAAGATCTTTAAGTGAAGTTGCTTACTCAGACCCAAAGACAACAAACACTTGTGTTGTTTAACACTTTCAGTGTCAAATGCAGCCACTGGTAGTGGTCATTTGGCTGCTAACCATGTTACTGTGGCACCATTCAAAGCATACCTGCTGGATTTTAGCGTGATTTCATATTCGTTTCAAATTGTAGGAATCTCCCTGTGATCAGCTTGCTTTTTGGCAACATTAGCAACAAGATTGCTGAAGACGTGCATCAACCCCCACACCCAACCATCTTGTTGCCGATTAAAGAGGAGATGCCTAATATTTGAGACAAAAATGAAATCATGCTTACATGCGGCAAAATCTCATAGACCACCTTATGCCTGATAACAGAAGGTCATGACATTACAGAAAGTCTGAAGCCACAGTGAAGATGATCAGGTTTAGCAAAATCCTACGTCTCTAGCTTAACTAAGCCAAGTTAAAGGGGTCATCCGGAGTGAATCAACCCGTAGCTCTGTTGACTGAGGCTGTCGAATGGTGTCTATAGGCATCAGAATGACAGCAGTAGGTACAACGTAGACCGAATTCACGAACTGGCCGCTAAAGCTAAGCATATGGAGCATATGAAAACGAAACGGACATGCCCTATCAGTTAGCGCTGGCTGCCGTTTCGTTACTCGGTCTACCGTGCATGAAAATCTGTCGTTCTTATACCTATCGATAGCACATAGCAATGTGAATCAACAGAGCTATGTATTGTTTCACTCCGGATAATGCCTTTAATTTCTTAACAACCCTGGAACAGTCCTCTATGGCAGTGACCAATTTCCGGTGATTTGAAAAGAGTGTGTCCAATATAAGTAACACCTCCGGGCTCTATCATTAAAACTTGGAGTGTACAGTACAGAGACTTGGGGCTTTTCAAAAAAAGTGGTTGAGTTAAACTTAGCTAACTCAAGATCATCACTTAACCACTTACTTTGGTACACTCCTCTGGTCTGTCAGACAGATACACGGCAGGACAAACAGGATGCCTTTGTCATCGAGACTCTGCATCAAGTTGCGATAAGCCCAGTGTTAATTATACTCCACTATCTCAATAAATCAAATGGAAGGCACTGCACACAGCCCACAGTCTGAGTCTCTCAAGCTAACAGTATGCTGGCTTGGAAATTTTTTTTCTTTTTTTTTCCTTTTTTTGATGGGAAAAAAACACCTTGAGCTCAATTGCTAAATCAAGCGGACAAGAGTGGAAAACATTGACACTGAACAGAGTCAGCGATGGGTGACATGTCAGGGCCTTCTTAAATGCTGTTATTATCTCTCTCAAACTCGGTCTCTTTCTCTCAGACACTCACACACACACACACAGACACACACACGCACACACAATAAGAGCTAGGACTGTAGGAGTGAAGCCTCACCATTAGGCACAGCTGGCCTGACCTTGTCAAAGGGCAAGGGTGACAGAACCACGGCGCAGATCCACAAATGGTGGATCTCTGCACGAGTGAGCGCGCTAACAATTAATTAAACCTGCTGTGTGGACTGAACAGGCAGCTTTGTAATGCCGCCGTCTCCAGAACTGCTTAAGTGTACAAGAGAAGAACGGAGAGAGTGAACGTGAGTGGTTGTTCTTGAGTCCCGCGGCCACTCAGACACTTTTCACATCAGCCACCATTGTAAGCATCTCCTCGCCCTGCCTTGGCGCCCAGGACCATGAATGGACATGTGCACGTTTGTGCAGGTAGTAAACACTACACAGACAGACAGGTATGCTTTTTATGCACTTTAACAAAACACTGAATGTCTGAATGTCAAAATACAAAATACCTCTCTAGTGTGCTATGCATGGTGTACATGCCATACAACATGAGTATAGGCAATATGGTTCAAAAATTCTACTTAACACTGGCATGGGTTTTCTTTTACACAGTCAACATGTAGTCAGTCATTAAATGACATTCAATTGAATGCAATCAATAAACGCATTTTTGTAGTGCCAGCATTTTCTCTACATACACGATAATTCCAACACTAAAACGTTGTGTCTTTTATTGTATTGTGCACAAGAAATAGGAAGATGCTCTGTGAAAAAGAAATGGTTAGCAAACTACTCACTATTAAAAAAAACTGGTGCTTTGCGTCAGCTAAATGCATCAGAACATACATTTGGATTGTCACAGCATGCACAATGCAGAGATCTAAACAACACAAATCTTTTTAGGACAAGTAGAGAGATGTTTAATTAATAAGAATTAGGACAGATAGATACAGTAATTAGGTTAATTACTCAACTTCATCCACTCATGCCCGCCATGAAAAGGCTTACATCACACACCCAGTGTGTGAGCGTGTGTGAAAAGGGTGTGTGCAAGGAATGGTGTTTTTTTTTTTGGCAGGAGTTGGAGGAGTGTCGTTTGTTGTTGGTGGGAGGTGTGTGCGTGTGTGTGTGTGTGTGTGTGTGTGTGTAGAGGTGGTGGCGGTATACGACGGTAAACTCTTTCCACTGAAGCCGAGGAGTCTGCTGTGAAAGACCATTAGTGCACATGTGCAGCTCTTAAAAGGCCCCGGGGACTCTGTGTCTTTTGTGGGGCCCACAGGAAGTCATGGACTCAGCAAACCTGTGTGATAACCTGTGTGATGCACTCCCGAGACCCTCATTCATTAAAAGCCTGCCATATCTGTGTGTGTGTGTGTGTGTAAGTGTGTGCATGCGTGTGGGTGAGTGTGTGTGTGTGTGTGTGTTCACACAGTAGTCCAGAAGGACAAACACTCCTTGGCTCATATGCTGTCATACTTTTTGCCCGAACAGGTGTGAATGGATTTGAGAAATATATATATATAAATTTGTTTGTACTTCACAAAGTCACCACTGACCTTGCCTTGACAAATAAATAATAAATCCTGCCAGTCTATATCAGCTAACCCACAATTATGGAGGATCATGGTGCCAAGTAAGTTCAAAAGGAGGATTTTAACTTATGGAGCTGGTGAATACACTCAATAAGCCCATTTCCAGGTAAATGTAGGTGTGTTCCGCAGAGATAGACATGTTAGGAATGGAGAATGGGCAAGGGTCACTTCATCTTTCAGTCGCACACACACACATACACACAACCATAGGCAAATGTAGGCACCTACTTTTCACTGAAGTAAAAAAAAAAAAAAGAAATAGAAGCAGTTTTCTCTCAGACACACACACACACACGCACACAAGTTTACACTCCTACACACAAACAGACCACGAGATAGAGGCCAATCTTGTGTGTTATTAATGAGCGCTACTCAGTAAAGCGCGCACACACACACACACACACACACACACACGCATTGTCTCATGTGTGTGTTTACTGTGCTGGGGAGGTTGACCCTGACGCATGCCCTGGCCAGCCTCTCAGGCAGATGGGGGGAGAGAGAAAGAGAGAGGCCCCTGTAATGGAGCCGTGGCTCCTGCATTATTTAGGGGACACTAAACAGGGCCATCAGGACCTGTAGTTTGCGCGCTGCACCCCAAAACAGCAGAGAGAGAGAGTAAAGGAAGTGGATTCATACATCACGACACATGACACAAACTCCACAGGTGGACTCAACTCTGAAGGCTGAACAGACAAAAGCACAATGTGTTTGTGTGTGTGTGTTTGTATACAAGACCTGTAGCCTAAAGCATCTGTGCACAAGGTTTAATATCTGACATAGAGTCTTGACTAACTACAAGGAATGTGCAAACAGCAGCCAATTAAAAGACAGGACTAAATACACTGTGCAAGCTAATTTGGCACCTTAGGCTGAGTCAGAGGCAAACACACCTTAAGAGAGAGAGAATGTGTGTGTATGGTGGTGGTAGCGGGTATCAAGTGTTACGCAGAAACAACAGACGGGCGCCACACTACAAGATATAGGAGGAAAGGAGCAGGCAAGACATTAAGGGAAACTAAGACAATCACAGCAGTGTGTGTGTGTGTGTGTGAGTGAGAAAGAGAGAGAGAGAGAGTGTGTATGTGTCTGTTTGTGTACACATATGCTGTGTGTGTGTGTGTGTGTGTGCGAGAATGGACAGAGATATAAAAGAGATAGAGGGAGGGCAGAGAAGGGTCAGAAGTGTTGCTGGTGTTCTCTGCAAGCTCAATATGTTTCTACTTCTCCATTAAGTGCTTCAATTATAAAACCCACTCAGGGTGCTGACCCTCCAATTAGAAAGGGACGATTACAATCCTTCCTCACAAACACACTCATTCATCACTGGCCTCTCACCAGCAGAACGTTCTGTCTGTGTGTGTGTGTGTGTGTGTGTGCAAGGGGAGAGTCTCCAGACAGAGGTCATGGCCAGCCAGAGGTCAAATTAATGCCTTGTTGTCTTACTGCAGCTTCCTGACAGTCTCTCTTCCAAACCTGTGCCCTGCACATACACACATACCTGTGCACAGTACACACACACACACACACACACACAATCTCTCTCCCATACCCATGCCCTGGACATACACACATACCTGTGCACAGTACATATGCACACGCACGCACACACACACACAAATTCTCTCCCATACCTTCACATACCTGCATGTGTGCGCATCTTCACACACACACACACACACACACACACACACACACTTCAATAACTGCACTACACATACACACATACCTGTGCACAGCACACACACACACAAGCTCTCTCCCACACCTACACATACCTGCATGTGTGCGCATCTTCACACACACACACACACACACACACACACACACTTCAATAACTGCACTACACATACACACATACTTGCACACATAAACACACTCACGCCCCACCAAACTTGCTTGTATAGCAGCCACACAGATCTCCTAGTCGATTCTGCCCTTGTGCAGCTGTGCAGTAGTGGCTTGTAGCCCAGTGCTTGAGAAGGTCAGAGAGTTTAGATGTCTGGACACTTTAATTGCTCTTTTGAAGATGCTACACCAGTGCTTAGAATGCTGAATGTCCGTGAGCTTGTTTTATGTGAAGGATCACAGCCGCCAAGCTGACTGTTACACAGGATTAGGGAACGCGGTGGAGGAAAGCAGCACTTTAACACAGAGTTACAGCTCAAAAGAGCATTAATATACAGGAGAATGAATGGGACTGGCACCTATCCTTTTTGTCCTGACTAACAAATATTTTCCAATAAGGACAGGTGGACTTTAATGGTGCACTGGTGGACAATTCATTGAATTGTGTGAACATGGAATTTCTGTAAACCACTTTTCTTTTTCATTATCACAGAAACTCTTGCAGACTTTTATTCAAAAACGTGTCTAATCTATCTATTTAATGTGCAAATAACGGCCCGCTAAATGACAGGCCAGAGTACTGTACATGCTGTTTTACCTCTACAACATGAAACACAGACATACTGTAGGTACTTTTGAGAGAGTGTGTATGTTTGTGGTGGAGGGTATCAAGTTGAAGTGTGCATGTAATGAATGGCAAATATCTGTCTAGTTCATGCATCTGCAAAGAGGGAAATAGTTTGAAAAATCCCTAAGTCTTATTCCTCTCTCCCATATGTAGATGATATCCCATTTCTCCTGAGCGGCATCCTAGGCAGGAAGGCCGTGGCCCACAATGCACCTGTGCCTGTAAATAAGGCTTAGTGATAGTAAGCATGGTGCTCCAGAGATGGCCAGATAAGATGGCGGGGTGTTAGGTGGGCAAGCCTCACCCGCACCCATTTAGCCGGGCACTAGTGGAGAGGTGGTGAGGCAGGGCGACGTGCGGTTCAGCGCAGTGTGGTGCGGAATGGCAGGGCTGCATCTCTCGGTGAGTCTGTCAGCTGCTGGTGGAACGATCCTGTTTCTGTCCTCCAACAGCAGCTTCAGGTTACTGCCTCATTATGGGGAAGTCACATGATTTAGTCATGATGCTGGTTAATTCAGACACCCACTCAGGTTTCTTGACAGAGAGAGAGAGAGAGAGAGAGAGAGAGAGAATGTGAAAAAGGGAGAGAGTGTGTGTGGTGTGGTGTGAGAGAGTGTGTGTGTGACAGAAAGAGAGATTGTGTGTGTGTGGGGGGGAGAGAAAAGAGAGATGGATTAGAGGGTGAAATGAGGAATAAAAAGAAAGAGGTAGACAGAGAGAGAAAAATTGGGAAACATGATGAAACAGGTGGACCTTAACCTGTTCCTATAGACATTCATATACAAGAAGTTGTAGAAAGAATTCTTAAAGTATGTGCAAAGTTTGAATGTCTGTCCTTGTAAAGAAAAAGAGAAGAAATGGCATTGGCACAAAGTCAGACTCCTCCACACTTTCAGAGATGGAGAAAGGTTACTCCTATAGAAATATTACAGGGAATATGGAGAAAGTGAAGTGAAGGAGGAAGAGAAAGCAAACATAAATACAGAATAAATATCTTCTATAAAATCAGATGAGTAACTTTGGCATAAGTTTAAGACTGGCTCAATTTGTGTCAATTTGTGTTTCAACTGGGTTTAATAAAAGGGTGCCTCAGAGGACCCCAGATAACCTCAGTATGGTAAGGTGTGCCTTACGGAACCTCTGACATTTGCCTGGTTTAACATTTAATCTGGGCCACGGGCCCCGTCTACAGAACGTCAAGAAGCCCCGCGTCTCTCCACGTCAGTCTCCGCCGCATCAGCCTGTCCCTGCCGTGTCATCTTCGGAGACGCCTGGCTAATTCATGAATGCTGAGCTAAAAAAAACTAAATAAGGCTAGCAGGTTTTGGCCAACAGCATGCCAACGCCAGACTCAGCAAACACCACCCCTCTCTCTCCCCTCTCTCTCTCGCTCTCTCCACCCTCCCCTCCTCTCCACCCTGTCTGAGACAAGGCCTGATCCAGTTACCTCCTCTCAGGCCTTGGAAGTGTCTAAGGGGTTTAATTAATGGCCAAGGCAGCGGAGCTGTTCAGGTACAGGCCGGTGACGGAAGTCTGACGGAAGTCCCACCAGAAGTGGGACACAATGCAGGCCCGTTATAATCTGCACAGCTGGGTCTATTTTTAAAGCCATAGGAGGAGCACAGCAATGGCAGCAGCCTAGTTACTGTTTAATTGCAAAGAGAGTCTCATGTCTCAAATTCTTTGAAAGGAAACTTCAAAAGTAACAGAGGAAATTTGTCAACACAGACACACACACACACACACACGCACACACACACAATTATATTTAATCCCCCACCGTCACTACTTGTGTGTGATTCTGTGTATGCACATTTGTGTATGACCGTGTGTGTGTGTGTGTGTGTGTGTGTGTGTGTGTGTCGGTGTGTGTGTGTGTTGTGTTTATGCTTGTGTGTGTGTGTGTGCAAGTGATGTAATGGCAATGGTAATAGTGACAGCGCTGCAAAGGAGTGGAGAACTTGTTACTTCTCCGTGCTGCAATCAATACCTGTTCGGCACAACGTGCATAGCTTAATTAAGAGTGGATAAGAAGGCCATATTCATTTTGAAACCTAGCTAGCAGGATCCTTATGGCGTCTGGCGTTTTAATGGTGATTACAACTTTGCCTGTGTCCTGTCAGCAAGCTAATTAGCCTTCAGTCAGCACTAACTGTGTGCGTGTACGTGTGTGTGTGCCTATAAGATGTGTGTCTGCTTAAGTCTAACTAACTAACGTCTTCAGTTTTTTTTCTGCTTGTGTGTGTGTTTGTGTGTGTGGCTGCTGCCACATTGTCTGTACTGATATTATCACCAATCATGTTTGGATTACTTTTTTTAACTTGTGATTGTGTGTGTGTGTGTTTGTCTGATCTACCTCTAAACTAGACAGACAGGCAATACATACACACACACACACACACGTGTGTACTGCTCCTTGTAACCTTGAGTATACCTGCTAGCTTCTGTGTGGAGTCTGATTGACAGCTCGCCTGCTGGGTCATCTGGGTTGACCTTTGACCCCTGATCCTGTGCAGGCCATCTATCCCCCGCTAGCCTGTATCTTACTTACTCTCTAGTCCACCTGGTAATGGAAGCCACCACATACACTATTCATGGCTCCCCTCTCTCAGAGACTGAGAGAGAGAAAGAGGCAGAGAAAGAAGGAGGGGAGAGAGAAGGAGAGGGGGAGACAGAGCCATCTGTCTAGGATATATCCTTTCTTTCTATCTTTCTTTTTTATGTATTCCCTTTCTTCTTCTTTTTCTTCTTCTTTTTCTTCTCTCTCTCTCTCTCTCCCTCTCTCTATCTTGACTTTTCTTTAATACTGCAAACCTTAGATTTTTTTAGTTATCAACATTATCTGCATTATTCATCTGTAGTTCTCCTTGTGTTTGGTACCTGCTGTGTGACTTGGTCAGTGCTCTGTGACGGTCTAGAGACCCCCGGGGAGGTGAGGTGAGCAGGCAGAGAGGGTTTAGTGTGAGCCTGAAA
>JAGFZM010003252.1:4832-15479 GCA_017657215.1 Limnothrissa miodon
TCCTCCAACACACACACACACACACACACACACACACACATCCCTCCTCCACTGGAGCAACACTAATGTTGTTACTTCCTAGTTTACCCAGATTAAGACTCACTCCTATTACAATAGGCTGTAAATTAATGGTTTAACCACAGTGAAAAAGTATTGTGGGAAATATTTTTCAATTCTCAATAATTCAATTTTCAATAATTTCAATACTTACAATTTTGCTCTGCAGTTGGTTCAGAAATGTGATAATCTTCTGCTTCTTTTTGGTGTAAGTAAACACCACCATCTTTTTGAAATTCTGTTCATTTAAACTCTGATAAAGCAGGAGGTGCTAGCCACTTAGCACAACTGAGGGTATTAGCCTTTCGTATTATCGGCAGATTTGTGAGAGACATGCAAACCTACAGTTCTAGTCTCTCATCTACTATCACTGAGTCGTGTCTTTACACTGTCGACAGTCTTTGCAACCTTCCAGGTAGATATTTTACTTCCCAACAAAGGGTTAGCACCCTGCTAAAGCAATTTAGCCACTGACGTTGCTTGCTAATCCTATGCTAGTAAATAAGATATTGCTAAATCGTTCGACCGGACCTAACTGTTGTATAACAATCAAAGACCGTTTTGATCATAACAATGATCTAAACAAAAATACCTACATATATTCTGCTAGGTGCACTTGCGGGAATTGCACCACAATGTCCACAGAAGCAGAGAATGTGTGCTGCAAAGAGACTCCCCCGGTAATGAGAACTAGCATAACTTTGGTTGATGGGAGTTCGTTGACAAAGGTTATTCATATTGTTTATATTCACGTGTCCACACATTAACATGTGTGCTGCAAGGAGACTTCTCCGGTAATTAGAATCATTGTATGGCTTTGGTTGAATCAAATTTGTTGGTAAAGGTTGCTGATGTTGTTTACATACAAGGTGACATAAACCATCTTTAGCCTGGGGGGGGGGGGTGCTCCTATGCCAATATACAAACCTGGGGTGCGTTTCTCAAAAGCATCGTTGCTAACCAGTTACCAACTAAGTTGGTTGGCAATGGACAATTGCATTGCAACCAACAAAGTTGCTTACTTGGTTAGCAACGATGCTTTTGGGAAACGCACCCCAGGTCCTTTTTCATCAAATAACTTATTTACACACACTATTTTATTTACACACATTCTTATTTACACACACTATTTTATTTACACACAGTAACACAAAAATTAACATCCAACCTATATACATAATTTACAATGTGCTCTTTCTGCCAGGCAATGCAGACATCTGGCCTACAGATCCTTCGTGAGCTGGTGCTGGGGCTATCTTGGGAGAAAAGTTACAGTGGTCATTCCGGCTTGTGTGGTCCTACGGATCCACAGAGAGTTCCCGGACACAGAGGGTCAATATGTTGGCTTTAGGGCGGCCCTTGCCTAAAGCGTGACCTATACGCAGCCACAGCTTAAGTCAGTGGAGGGTGATCAAATACTGAGGCCAGATCAGGCACAGGGATTTTTTGGAGCTCCTCCAAGTAAGGCTCAGGGTTGGGGACTGCAGCTGCAGCAGATCGTGTACCGACAGGGACTATTTCCTCAAACACCTTAGCAATCAGGTTGTGGTCGTAGCCTGGAGGACAATGTAAATATGTATGTAATTTCACCTCAATTTGAAAATGTTTGTTCATAGCAGTAAATAGTGTGTTCCTTGCAGTATGTTGGTGGTGATTTTACTGGCTTCACAGCATGTTCTCCCTTTTTGGCTTTTGGGAAATGTAATCTGTACCTCAGTTTCCCTGAGGTTGTCCTTGCCTGAGTGCAACCAGTGTTTTCATTGAAGTGCATTGATTAGAGCCCGACCGATAAAGGATTTTGAAGGCCGATACCAATACAAATATTTCTTGGTTTAAAAATCCGATATTCCAATATATCGGCCGATATATATATATTTAAAAATAAATTAATTAATTTTTAAAATCAGAAACTCGCAACAAAACATCACAAGATTTCCATAACATTAGAAATTAGTAGTTATTTATGAGTTTTAACTAAAATAATAATACATTTTAAAAAGGAATTTGTTTATTTTATTGTCACAATGGAACATAAAATTCAAAATATATTAAAGTTCTTATAAATAAAATACAAATAAAAATACAAACTTAAGATATGAAACTTAAAGTTTCAACTTACACTTTGAACAAAAACACAAAAACAACAACCAAATCAAAATGACTAAATAAGTCAGGAAAATGACAAAAGCTATGAATTAGTAAAAGACAAAAAATGCCTTTGACTGTTTTTAACAACTGTCTAATACTAAAAAAACTGCCGTTCTGAATCAGGCTGATTGTCTATTTTGGACTTGTGACCTGCCTGGAGGTTAGGAGGCTAACTCTTTTGGATGGACCCTGCATGGGTTTGTGTTGATACTGTCAACCGCATGACACGGCGTCTTTAGAGGCATATTCAGACAGTGTGTGATGTTGCAAAGGCATACAACGCATGCAGGTATTTCATAGCACCTTCAAGACCTTGGCACAGGACGTGGCTGCTGTGAAATTGTGATATTCACAACCCAAGTGTATCTGATGCTCAGCTGGAAATCAGTTTCTTTAGCAGTTGAAGAGTACCGAATTTTGAAGCCAAACGTGGACACTGTTCATTTGAACAAGTTTCTTAAACCCTAACTGCTGAAGAAACAGCGATTTCCATCTGTGCACTCGCTTGTGAACACTACGACATCTTAGAACAAGCATAATGTCATCCTTAGATGCTGTGAAATATCTGCATGCGTTGAATGCCTTCGTGACATTATGTCTAAATATGCGATGTGATGCGGGTGACTATCAAATAATGCCTTCACAACAGCTAAATATGCTTAAACACCCCATGTGATGCGGTTGCCAGTATCAAAACAAACCCATGCAATGTCCATTTCGCCCAAAGAGATGCTAACGTTACTTCCAAAAAAGGTCACAAGTCAGTCCAATAGTCAAGTCAAGTCAGTTTTATTTGTCAATTTCTTCACATGTACTCGACATACAAAGGAATCGAAATTACGTTTCACACTTGTCCCATGCGTAGACGTTGACAACAATAAAGTGCAGATGCACAACAAGAAAAACAATTTAAACAATAAGGTACTGTTGAGTAAAAAAAAGTGCAAGTAGGCTTAAGGCGTTATACTTAGGTGACACACAGTATATATATGACACGACATAACATAAAGTAAGTGTTCTAGCAGTGTTGTTTGTTGTCTTAGTGCAACACAAGATTTTAGCAGCAGTAGTATTTAATATAAATAGTGGTAAAAAGTGGTATAAATAGTGGTAAGAAGAATACTAGAATATATAGCATTCTTGGTCACATCCAAACCAACATGATACTAGTAACTGATCAGTGCATAATATTACATTTTATCAATTGTAGCCATTCCTTGTTAAATCACAGTGACGTTACTTTTCACATGGTGGTAAATGTAGATGTGACAAAACATACCTGCACAACATCCCAATGAAAGGGAAGACCACATTTTTAAGTGTGAAGCGCAAGATAACACTGTGGAATGCCTCCAGTGTTGAGGTCTGGTACCGGGAGCTTAGCCTCTCTACATCACTGAGGACCCTCTTATTAGTGAGTATCTTCTCCACTTTGTAGAGGGCTTTTGAACCGAGAGACATGAAGCATAATGTAACTAAGGTGTAAAAACGTATGTTTTCACAAAACATTGACATAAAATAGACCACTATTCAATTCAATTCAATTCAATTTTATTTATATAGCGCATTTTTACAAAAGGCATGTCACAAAGCGCTTAACACCAGAGGCCCAATGAGCAACAGGGGCAAGGAAAAACTCTCTAGCAGCGTTTTTTGTTTTTACTTGTTATGGTAGAGGAAGAAACCTTGGGCAGTTCCGACGGCTCAAGGGGCTAACCCAACTGCCTAGGGCAGGTTTTCAGTCTCTTAGATGGTGAGTAGTCCACTAGTATTCCATTAGATACACATTACAAGAAAATATTGGTAAATAAAGTAAAGTAATATAGGAGTCCCATTAGAATCCCAGGATATAGTCCCATGTCATTAGGCACAGTCAAGCCAGGGGCCAGCTAGAGGCTGTAACAATCATGTCAGGGTCATCTGTGAAGCTGAAGGCAGACCGCCCAGGAAGCCAGAGATGCAGGATCAGGCAGTGGAAGGCAGGGGTGACCCTCAGCAGGGAGGCAGTGGCATGGACAGTGGAGTGGGTTGAGGACCATTCAGGAGTGCCGCCGGATCACGTTGGAAGAAGGTCCCAGGAGAACCCAGGAGGTGCAGGCGCAGGCAGTGGAAGGCAGTGAGGACTCACGGCAGGGTGGTAAAGGCATGGAAAATCAGAGAGGAGATGAGTTAGAACAGTCTCCATCAGATTTCAGAGAATGTGAGTTATATTGCATGTGAAACCATATACAGATGTTGGCTAAGTGCAGAGAGAGAAGTAAGTGGAGAGGAAAGAGAGAGGAGGAGAAAGAATAGTGAGAATTGTACGGGTTAACAGATGGGAGGATTGTGGCGGCATTAAACTATAGCAGCATAACTAAGGTATGATGTATAACAAGCCAACACCACCAAAGGAAATGGTCAGTGGCCACCAAGTCCTGGACGGGAGCTTACAGCAGAGGCAGTCCTTTCCAATAATACCCTGAGGAGGTGTGGCTTACCATACACCATCCCTAACTAAAGGGGTCAGTAAATAGAAAAGTTTTGAGTCTAGACTTAAAGGTGTTGAGAGTGTCCGCTTGACGAATGTTAGAAGGGAGTTTGTTCCACAGGACAGGCGCACGATGGCAGAATGCTCTTCCTCCCATTGTCGATTTTGATATTCTAGGAATTACTAGGAGACCAGCATTCTGTGACCTTAGGGGTCTAGAAGGGTGGTAGGGAACAAGTAAGTCTTTAATATATGCTGGAGCAAGGCCATTGAGGGCTTTATATGTTAGGAGAAGTATTTTAAAATCAATTCGGCTTTTAACAGGAAGCCAATGTAAGGAAGCAAGGACAGGTGTGATATGTTCATATTTTTTTGTCCTAGTGAGTGCTCGTGCAGCAGCATTTTGTATTAGTTGAAGGTTTTTGATGCAGCTAGTACCACATCCAGAGAACAGTGCATTACAATAGTCAAGTCTGGAGGTAACAAATGCATGTATTAGTTTTTCTGCATCCTCAAAAGAAAGGAATTTTCTGACCTTAGAAATGTTGCGTAAATGAAAGAATGAGGTTTTGGAGATATGCTTTACATGACTATTTAAAGAGAGGTCTTGATCAATGTACACCCCAAGGTTCTTGACCTTTGTGTTAGGTGTGAGTGAAAGGCCACTAAGTAAGCTCTGATGGTGGGGTAAAGTGTTGGTCAGGTTTTTAGGGCCAATCAACATGACTTCAGTCTTATCAGAGTTTAAGCAAAGGAAATTCTTAGTCATCCAGACTTTGATGTCACTGAGGCAGGCAACAAGTTTTGTTACTGGCGTCCAATCATTAGGCTTCATTGAAAGGTATAGTTGGGTGTCATCTGCATAAGAGTGGAAGGTAATGCCATGTTTTCTAATAACAGATCCCAAAGGTAGCATGTAAAGGGAGAATAGCAGAGGTCCCAGTACTGATCCTTGAGGCACACCATACTTGACTTCAGTGTGGCATGATGCTTCATTATGTGCATGTACAAACTGGTAATGTCCAGTAAGGTATGACCTGAGCCAGGCTAATGCAGAATCTTTGATGCCAATCATATGCTCAAGTCTATGTAGTAGGATGCTGTGATCAATAGTGTCGAAAGCAGCACTTAGATCCAGTAGGATTAATAATGAAATGCATCCTTTATCAGATGAGATAAGGAGATCATTGTAGACCTTTACTAGGGCTGATTCTGTGCTATGGTATGCTCTAAAGCTAGATTGATAGGGTTCCTGAATGTTGTTTGCGTCTAAGAAGGTACAAATTTGCTTAGACACTATTTTTTTTTTGGATATAGGTCGATAGTTAGCCAGGACATCAGGGTCAAGGTTGGGCTTTTTGATTAACCCTTAAGAACGTACCGTCACACCGGTGTGACGGCCCCTGGCTGTGGCAAAACGCGTACCGTCACACCGGTGTGTTTAGAATGTTGCTACATGAGCGTTCCGATTGCAGCATAACAATGACACTGAGTGGGTTAGCATTTGCTAGCCAGTGAACATAACATAAAATAATATGTCACTCCTTGCAGAGACTGAAAAATTTAAAACAATTTAACCACAGACGTTTTCTTATTTCCAAAACGTACAAACCTCGTTTTAGTTATTTTTGTGTGGCCACACTGTATTTTATCTATGGTTGGGGCAGGCAGTAAACATGGGTGGCTGAAGCTGAAGTTGATATACTTTCTACTTCTGGATGTAAGTCATTGCAAGCACAATAAAACTATCTAAAACAGTAGTTTATATTTTATTCATTGTTCAGTCAAATTTTACAGCCAGTAAGGGCTAAAGACAAAGGGATATATACATCTTATTGGCTTATTAGCTTATTACTTATTAGCTTATTAGCATCTAATGCTAAAATGCTAAAAAATATAACGTTGACTCACGAGCTCTGGTGAGCTATGCTGCACTCCACTGGTTACATAGTTTGTTGCATCGTTTGCAACACGAATGCACAAGAATTGCGCAGGTAGCTGTACTTAATCCCATGATTTATTTACACAATAAGGTAGCATCCCCATCATCTACAATGATATCGGCACCTCAAAGTTTCCATTCATTTGAGAGAACGGTTCTGAATGAGTACAATATGGCCAGGCGAAATTCATCTGGTGGACGACGTCCAACAGTTTATAATCTATCTCTCTGCCCACGACTTTTTATCACCGGTGATACACTGTGATCCCACAATGCTGTGTTACGTTCGTGGTTTCCCACCAACTCTCGATATTAAAATAATCCCAACGTAAATTGCTTTACAAAGTTGTCTACACAACCAACATTTTTTTATGCCGAGGCTTCAATTGAAAATATGAGAGGAAGCGCTAGTGCTATTATAAACGAGCTAAAACTTCAATTCAACTTATGCTATAAATTACATCTGCAACTTAAGATGTTTTGAAGGCATATGATCTATAAATGAAGAAAATATTAAGCCACTTACCGGTGGCAATACCTATGCAGATGAAAGAAGTGGTTGACAACAAACTATTCCATGCGAATTGCAATCAATAATTACAAAGGTAAACAAAGGTAATTTCAGTTGCTTGCAGCAGCTGCCATCGTCCGGAAAATTGACATAAGTTCATTGGATGTTGCGTTTCAACGATGGCGTGAAGCAGACTAGACAGGGCCACCTCTCAATTTATAGAATGTATAAATACCCTATTTTTTTAATGGTTTAAAGAATGCAGTATTAGTAACACTAAAAGGGGGAAATAGGAAACAACTCAAGCTAGGCTACCACTCTTTATTTCCTGGCTGCCTTAACAATGACTATAGAATGTTACTGTAGAACTCTCGTGGAGCGGGCCAAAAAAACCCACCCAGCAGAGTTCGTTGTAAAATTAAAAACCCACGTTCTTAAAGGTTAAGGGCTTAATGACAGATGTCTTGAAAAGTTTGGGAACATGTCCTGCTACAAGAGAGTGATTTATAATATTAAGTATCGGCTCAGCAAGGTTAGGGAGAGTAGCCTTAAGGAGATCAGTAGGAATTGGATCCAGTAGACAAGTAGAGGCCTTGCTTGATGAGATCAACTTGATAATTTCAGATATACTGGCAGGTGTAAACGAGCCCAGGTATGCTATAGGTCGGCTAGGACTTGCTGTTTCCATTATAAGGGAACCAGCTGAATTTGAAGTTTGAATGGTGTTATTTATTTTACCTCTAATAGATTCAATTTTATCATTAAAAAAAATCATGAAATCATTGCTGTCTAATGTTATTGGAATGGAGTGTGTCACTTCATTCCTACTACACACCTGGTTGAAGCCACTTCTTGCGATCTCTGGTCTGGCAGATTGGATCCCTTCTCTTTAGCCACTTTTCGCAGTTTCTTAGATAGACCTGGTGATCACAAAAGGGGTTGACTTACTGTGATGAAAACATGTGATGCATATGCATCTAAACATTCAATCCTAATATTGGTACAGGGATATTGTTGTTGCAATGCACTTTTGAAATTCTATGTTGAAAAGTAAGACACTAACCTTTTTCCAAATGGCAGACATCATAGTAGTGAGTAATCTTTTGCTCACAGAGATATTTCTGAATATGGGGATGGCGGTCTGTCACAATGTAATCGAGAGCCACACCCTTGGACTCCGAAAGATGTAGGCTTCTTTTGAGTCCCTCTTTCTCCATGTTGTGGCTCCCTCCAACCTCATTGCTCTGTAAACAAAACACAAACGGCATACAAGTTGTAGGAGTTTGTGAAAGTCAAGTTTTGATGTGTGTACAGTTATAGTGGACTGGTATTCGTCTGTGAGAGTGAAAGAAAACAGATTCACTGATAAGCTGTGCACTGTGTAACATTGATAACTATTTATCTTACATCTGTGAATCCACTTACCTGGACTAGCTGAATGTCAATGATGCTGTTGGTCTCCAAATTCATCAAACTGTAACTGCTGTATTTTGCACTGTGGCCTGCAAATACAAAATGGTGCTATTAGAACTACGTCATATTACTTTTTCAATCAGCATGAGGGCCATTTCCTTGCTATCCACCAGACCCTGCATTAAACCAGGAACTATAATGTACAAATACGCCAAAAGTCTGAGAAGATAAATATTGCTCAATCTAATTGGAGAGTAAGATTTGGGTAAAGTGTGCAGTGTACTATACCTTTTGTACTTGAAAATATGAAGAGCCGGTGAAATGTATGGAAGCAGATAGTTGTATGTTGCCTACAGACGTGCTCCCAATCACTGGCTGGCTCCTCCATTGCTTTGAAAACTTGCAGTGATGGCATTTTTGGTCAACAGACAAAAATGTTCCTCGTCTGTAGGTCCCCACATCCGACACCCGACTGCAGACTGGACATGTTTCAAAAAGTTCTATAAGGTTCTTCTCAAATACGATGTACTTGGAGTCTTTGTATCCAGTTGAGGCTGCATCACTATGAGACAAAGGCCATTATAGACATCCAAAATGTTAGTTTAACAAGCAAAACAATAACAAAAATATTTGTCAATAAACATGGTAATTTAGATTAAATTATAGCCCAAAACACATACGTTGGCTGTGATGCTTCAGTTAAAGTGCTCATTGACTGAGCTGGGTCATAGGTGGAGTCAAGGGGTTCTGGTATGACTGTGGAGATGTCACTTTCATCATCCTCCTCTTCTTCATCAACCAGAGGTCTTTTAGCTGGCCTTGGATGGACGGACTTGATGGGCGTAGAGGTAGCAGGCCCCCCATGGTGCATCAGAAGTGCAGTACTTCTACTTGTCATGGCAGATTCTGTTTGGGTACCTAAAGTAAATTAAGGTGTTATACTAATGACACAGGATCAAAAAGAGTATAATTCTATTCTATTATTTCAAACAAAACCATAATGGCACAATGGAGACAAAAAGATTTCAGTGACTGTGAAAAGGTGTATGGTTTAAGTTGCACACGCACAGGAAGACAACATTTGGGAATATCAATTATTTTTGTAAAGCAATAAACTATCACAAACATTGAGGAGCACATAAGCACATGGCATTGCTAGACAAATACAAACTAGCACAACATAAATTGAAATAAGAGTTAGATCACAAACCTTTTCTGATGAGAGGAGCTAATGTACCCATAGAAAGCTGTGTAGCCCGATGGAAACATCTACAAGGTGGGTCTGTGAGTGCTGGCATGAATGAGGGATGTCTTCAAAGTCTGTGCTCTGGAAGACATAAAAACACTGTAAGCAAGTAATCAAACATTACAAACACTGTGAGCAAGTAATCAAAACATTACAAGGCTGATGTAATGACAAGACGGCATAAATTACAACGAAGCTATGATGTTTTCCCACTTTAGCTGGCACAATGCTCGTGCACCAGGGCCGGAGTGGGGCTACTTTCCAGACCGGGAATTTCAGACCCAAGACCGGCCCACATTTTCCATGGTAGTGAAAATAGGATAAATGAAGCAAACAGAAGATGGACTAACGTCACTAAGGCGACAGAGTCCCGATTCTCCCGATTACCCACCCCAAACCTGCCGTGCACTATTAACGTTAAAATAAGCAGATCGTTGAACATTGTTGCTAAGCAGATGCATCGTGAATGGAAAGCTTCAGTAACAAGCCTCCTGTAGCTTAGCCTGCTAGCCCTACTGGTTCGTGTGTAGCTCTATTGAGTTTTTCATTTTGCCTGTTTAGACTAGATTAATGCCTGTGCACTATTAGATTAAGTTGAACATTGTTGCTAATTGTTCAGCTTCTTTTCTGATCTGTTCTGTTGTTTTACGTGTAGCTTACATTAGAGGTTTGCAGGCTCAACCAGCAATCTCTCAGTACCTAGCTTGTGCCCATGTCGTACATGCTAACGTGTAGGATATAATGCTAGTTTGTAACAAAACCGTAGATGGAAAAGTTTGTTTTTACTTACTGCCTGTAAGCTAGAGCTTGATCGTCGAGATGGCACAGATCCAGGTTTTAAAACCAGCTTTGACGCAAAA
>JAGFZM010003253.1:0-11675 GCA_017657215.1 Limnothrissa miodon
TATATATATATATATATATATATATATATATATATATATATGTCATTTATACATTGCAATAAATCTTCTTTGTTGGAATTGTATTCCTTAAAGAAGTATGGCAGCACTGCAGAACAATTTGTATAACAATTTGTTTTTGTTTTACTCAATTAAGACATATAAATAACTTCCATGCCATGTGGTGGTGTTGTCATTAAATTGTAAACATCACACCTGCACTTTGAAAATCACATTCAGGAGCATTCAGCAAAAAGAGGTGGTAGTAGGAATAATAAAGTAAATGTTAAAATGTTATAATAAATTTAGTGTTCAGTATTCTTTTAAAATACAACCAATATAAAATACAAAAAATGAAATGAAATACAACCGTAACAGTACAAATAATGAAGAAAGAAGAAAAAAGTGAGAAGACAGAGGATGGCAGAAGAAAAGGTAGGTTAAAAAAATACATGCTGAAAGCGATGTGGGTCACTGATTAATAAAGAGAGAAAGGCGGTGAACAGAGGCTCTGTTGCACAAAGGCCTGTATCCCTGACCAGGTAATGGGGTCCAGGCGTTTGAGAGCTTCCCTGAGGGATCTGATGGCCCAATACAAAGGCGCAGGAAAATAAGCAAACCTTGGCATCCTCAGGTGGGCCCTCCCCACACTAAGTCATCTCATTGTGTCTCACCGCTTAGCTTTGGCTGGTTGTCAGGGGACGGGCTGAATGGATACAGTATGTGCCGTTACATCTCTACCTTTTTCATATTCACTCAAGTTTGAGGTGCATCTTCCTCTTTCTATCTTTGAAGGAGAGTGTGTGTGTTGGTGCATGTGTCTGTGTGAAGCCTCTGCATTTGTTTCTGAATTTGTTGGATTGGCCTCTCTCTCTCTCTCTCTGTGTGTGTTTGTGTGTGTGTTAGTGCATATGGATGGACATGTAAAGTGCTGTAAAAGTGATTAAAACCCTGTTGTGAGTCTGGCTGCCCAGTGATTGACAGAACATCTCAGATCAGCGTTTGGTCCACAGTATGTTTGGATTCATCTGTTGAACTTTCCTCTCTCTTCTGTCCAGCATTTGCAGGGATGATTTATTAATACAGGATATAGAAGTCAAAAAAGTCAAAACAAAAAAACAGCCAGAACAGCTTCCGTTTATATCTTTAAACAGGGTTCTGACAGGCTAAGCCTATTAGTGAAATTAAAATCATGTACTCATAATTTAGGTTCACAAGCATAGTTGTAAAATCATATGGGAATGCAACTTGTGGTAATATCAATTACCAGACTAGTCGTCCTAGACTTCACCACTTCCTTAACACAGGGAAAGGGATAACTGAGACCGCATCTGAGGATTAGATCTAGGCTTATTTGACTACGGTAACATATTACTTGATTTAAAACAACTTTTTTCTAAAGTGAAAACAAACTTAATTGAACTCTTACTGTTCAACTACAATCTCTCTTCCCTGCCTTGCTTTCTATTCTCTCTCTCTCATTATTAGACTTTTATCCAATGCAAGTCCAATGCAACTTTAGTTCTATTTAAAATCAA
This sequence comes from Limnothrissa miodon, assembly GCA_017657215.1. Lineage (NCBI taxonomy): Eukaryota > Metazoa > Chordata > Actinopteri > Clupeiformes > Clupeidae > Limnothrissa > Limnothrissa miodon. The sequence continues at coordinate 1,536 of JAGFZM010003253.1, forward strand.
CTACCTAACAAAATGTTCCAGTATCCTTCCTACTCAAGCAGAATTACCAGATTTAGGTTTCCAGAGGTCATCTTACCTCACCCCTTTTATTTACCTCTCATTCTATCTGTCTGCATCCTTCCACTTACCTCGCACACTCTTTTCTTTCTAATCCATTTGTCTGTCCCGTGCAAGCCCCTCAGCTTTCAGTGCTGTGTTAGCGTGACGACAGGGCAGTGGGTCAAGTGGCAGTGGTGGTGAGCTTTGGTGCGGGCGGACAGGTAGGCAGGAGAGAAGGAGCGTGCCTGCAGTCATAAGTCACACGCCACCATCTGGGCCGTCACAGACGTTGCCATCTCCCGGCCTGTGGTGCACGCCCAGGGCTCATGCCACATCCGCAATGCCGTACCTCACCCATGCACCAGGGCTGCTATCAGACATTCTTTATGATGGCATGAGACACTGGAGACACCTGGAGCGAGGGCCTAGAAGCAGTTCTACAGAGATGGAGAGGGAGAGAGAGAGGATAAGAGAGAGTTTAGAGGGGTGAAAGATACAGAGGAAAATAGGGTGAATGAATGGTTGGACTTATTTTTTATTTGATTTTCAGTTGTGCTATGAAAAAATTTTTGAAAGTCATAGTGCATCATTCATCCGCACACTTATGTTCACACACACACACAGCTCAGCATTCTCCTTCAGCAGGGTCTATGGTGGTTGCAAGGGGTAAAGGAGTGATGGGAGATGGTAGAGACATATGGTGGAGTGGAGGAGTATGAGGCAGGGAAAAAGGGATGGATGCCAAACGAATGATATCTGGGCCAATATATCAGGCAAGATGGCTGAGCAGAGGAGCTTTTTTTGTTGGGTGGGAGGGGGAGGGGGGGGGGGTGTAAGATAGAAGAGAGGGCGGCGATTGAAACCACCAAGGCATGAGAGAGCAGAAAGAGATATTCTCCACTTGCCAAAGGGCGCTGTTTCATTTAAGAGCCACACAGGCCGTTATTTTTCTATTTACCTAAACCCCCACCCTCTCATCCCTGTGAGACAGTCAAGCCTCTGAAAATAGCATGCAAATGTCTCGGTGACCTCTCAAAGATGAGATTTGAACACTTATGTGGGGATGTCACAACAAATGAAACAAGATGACTCAGATGACCTGCTTATTTTGGAGTTCACATTTAGGTGTAAATTTCTGTTGAGGCTTGTTAGTGGAGATGGGGTATTAATCGCACAAAATCACACCATGACTGCGGAAGCCAATTCAGCTTCAGGTCACAGTATGTCTCCACAGGCCTTTCTTTTACTCGTCTTTCCAATGACTCACGAGTAAATTTGAATCAGTTTGAATGTCTGAGGTGGAACACAGATTACCATGTCAAATGCTGTTTGTCAGTCTGCCATTTTAGCGGGCATGTGAGTCTTAGTGAGAGAACTTTTTAGGTTGTCTGAGACCGTGTGACTCTTCCTCTTTCAAACTGCAAAATGTCTTAGTATCTGCCAAGGCCTTTACCTGGCATCATCAATTCAGCACCATGCTGGTGATAGGCTACCGTCTGACACCTCACTGTACAATAGTGTTGTGTCGTTCATGACCGATTAGTTCAAAAAGAACGAATTTTTAATGTGACTTTGGTAGACCTGATCGTCTTGTGGGCTCGATTAGTTCCTCTTTTTTTTGGTTGGCGGTTGGAAACCAACTGAAAGGTGCATTTGCGCCACCATTGACTGTATATATACAGTCTGTGAGCACCAACGACTGAGTAGGATCGATTAGTTCAGTCACACATGCACATTTGCGCAACGTCCTATAGCTTCTGTGTTGGAGTTATTTCCCTGTTTTATTTGTGTCTTTTAGTTTTTCTGAGTCGTTCGTTCATCACGTGACAGCCCCATTACTTTAACCAATGCAGTTCAGTCGCACATGCGCATTTGCGCAACGTCCTGTGTTGGAGTTATTGTGTCTTTTATGTTTTTCCCGAGTCGTTCATTCATCACGTGACAGCCCCATTACTTTAACCAACGCAGTCTGAGCCGGAAAGTGCGGAAACAAACGGTTAGTTTAACTCTCAAGTGCTACTGTTTTCCAATCGTTCATATGACACTGGCTCAGTTAGGCTAGTCAAGTATTAACGTAAAATTCAATTTGAGGCTATGTGATCATACTGTGGTGAAATGAATGGACAATGATTGAAGGGAATGTGTGGACACTGATTTTTATTTCAACCATATTACCGGTAATCTGGTGGGGATATGTGGATGTGAGGTGGGGCTGTCACGTGGTGACCGACCGACTCAAAACAAAAGCGAACTTGTCCGATGCTGGGTGCAGGGCAGGCATAGACCAAAGACCCAGGTAAACAATGAATTAATATTTTCTGTTTTCTTCTTTTTATAACATTTTCATTTAGCTCAAATGAAGGAAGAACTAATGTGGAGACAGCATACTGTAGGTTTGGCTAATGGGGCTGTCACATATTTTTATAAAGTGAACGAGAGGACTCAAAAAAAGTTTAGTTCACTTTGATGACCAAGACGCACACAAACTTGTCAGTTAGGTGAACGGCTTTTCCCTACAGTACTGTACAACTATCTTGCTAAGCTTCCAAGAAGGATATACATTTAACAGATTGCTAGCACATTGAGCTGAAGCTTGTAAAAGCCTCTTGGAGGAAGAATGGACTTCCGTCAGTGCAGGGAAAATGCTATTTATCTAACACAACTTCTGTACATGATTCCTTCTTGACTTTTGAGTAGGTCACCAGTCTAGGTCCTTTCTGCTTACTAGGACAGGAGACATGTCGGGAGACTTAAGCTGTGAAAAGACAGGATGAACTGTCAGGTTCATTTCAAATAGCAACAAGGATGCACCTACAACATGATCAGTCATGTGACTGCATACCATCATCATCCCTGTCAAGCAGAGTGTACCAGTGACACCAGTGCATTCAGTGCTGTGGGGTTATTTTCCTATAGGTAACGACATGGTGTGATATTATTTGATGAAGTTTTCTTATCAAGGACACAATGAGCCGCCCACCCCCTTGTCCAGCAGAGGTGAACTGAGCGCCAAGCTCGAGTATCTGCATCCAAAACGTCTGGCTTGTGTTAGGACATGGCTGGCTGTGTTAATGAGACACGTGTCACGTGACCAGGTGTCACATAGCAGGGGTCTATAGGATTTGTTCTAGTCCAGCCTGGCAGGAATTTGTACTCTCCTCCTCTTCTTCTCTTTTCCACCCTTTTTTCTCAGCGAAAAGAGCAGCTGCAGCTGGTTCTCTCTCTTTCACTCACACACACACACACACACACACACACACATTCATACACACTCGCTAATGACAGCTGTATGCTAATATTTCGGTCTGACTCAGCAAGGCCAGAGTCTGATCCCAGACCCAAGTATGCACCCCAGTCACTCCCCACTACTCTCTAGCTTATCTGGGACACTTAGAGCAAAGGGGAAAACCAAGACACAAACATGTCTGCTGTTTAGCCAGGAAAATATATAATATTTTTCTCTCTCTCTCTCCATTTTGCTTTCATATTGATACAGACTATGACTACCCTTTTCCACTTTAGATATACCTTAAAGACTATGATTACATATAACACTTTACATAACACTATGAAATGTTGCCATTCATTATGACTCCATTAGTCCACTTATGACTAACATTGTGCCCTAACTGCAAGCGGCGCGGCCAAATGTGTGCGACAAAATCAGATTGCTCACTTTATTTTCTATTGAACTGAATGCGACCACGCAACTTTATTTTTGTTTTTGTCACTCGGTTCATTTGTATTTTAGCTGCGAAAGTCGCATTCACATGGAGTTGTGTGCCCTCATCCAGCTGGTAGATGTCAGGCCATATTTGTATGATACATCTTCCAAACACTACAAAAACTTCAATTAAGGAGCCAAGAGCTGGAGGGAGATTGCCAGGCAGCTGAATGTTTCAGGTAAGTAACATTCACAGCGTGTTGTAATTATGTTCAGGGGTTATTACATTTAGTGTGAGTTGAATAGCCTGGAAAGTGTATCTAGCAATGTAACAGTAGCTCACTTTAACTGACATGGTTGTTAGGTATCTCTTTAACTCGAATCAGCTTAGAAATGTTAGTTGATAGACTAGTTTATTTAGGACATCCTCTTTTTGAGACCTAAAAAAGTGTGAAAAGTAAACACAGTTGGAGCTGTTTAATTCAAACTGAAAAATCCTTCTGTATAGAAGGTGAAGCATCCTCCAGACCCAAAAAGACATATAACATGTAACAGTACAGAATTCACCCTTTTCCCAACATCCATGCACATCCACACAATCACAGTTGCCCTTTTACACACATCCCCACACGCACTCACAGCAGACAAATTCATGTTCATTAAAATATTGGACAAATTTGTCCCGGATGGCAAAAGTCACATGATCGGTTGGACAAGATGGCGGCTTAGTTTTGCGCTCCTCAACCCTGAATTATACATTTTGATGTTAATTACCTGTGCGAGAACTATTTTGATGTGATTTTGATTTGAATACTGCCTATTCAGCTAGGATGGGTGATTCGAGTATTCTCTTCGAAAACAACTTGTTACGGACAACGTACAGATATCATAGCCAGAGTCGGTTCTGGAAAAGCAACGTGGCTACCTTGAAACCCGCTTTAACCAGCTTGAAAAGATGGGTAAAGACACTGAGGGGAAATTATGTGCTATCCAGATGGACCTAATGACATTGAGGGAGAATATTGGGACTGTGAATTTGGAAATTGGGAAGATACAAACTAATGTGAAGGACAACTCTACAGTGCTAAGCAACCACGAGTTGATGCTAGACCAAATGCAGCTCAAGCTAGCAGATATGGACGATCGTAGTAGGAGATGCAATGTCAGCATCGTAGGCTTAGCTGAAGGGATAGAAGGATCTAACGCTGTGTAATTTCTCACCAACTCTCTGCTAAAGTGGTTCTCTTCCCTGGGGGATTGTCAAGGTGAAATCATGCGGGCGCATCGCATTTATGGCGATAACAATAAGAACAGACAAGGTCCTCGCACTATGATATTTAATGTCTTGCGTTTCACCACCTGCCAAAGTATTCTTCGAGCAGCAAAGAAAAACACGGTCTCGGTAGAGGGGAGGAGGATCAGCCTGCTATGTTTGTTGCCTGCATCTCACTGCTGACGTTTGTTACGCTGGATTGAGCTTCTTCATTTTTCCTCCTTTGGACTATTCTTTTTAACTACTTTGGAGATTCTTGGACTTGTCTCTCTTGAACAATCATTAGACTTCATCGACAGCATGCATCCCGGGACCTGAACTTCAGACAGCACAATTATAGCTCCTGGTTTAAGACAGCGTTAACGTTAAGCTACATATTTAGTATTCCTTTCGCTTTTACAGGAAACTCACTTGATAGAACAGGATTCCAAACGTCTTGCAAATAAATTCTATCATGTTATTGCATCATCGTCTAGCAACACAAAGACTAGGGGGGTGGCAGTGGTGGCTACGCGTAGTCTCCCGATCAAGTAGACTTATTTGGAAGGAAAATTGCTCTGACTTCTGTGTATGCTCCTAACAAATTTGATAAAGGTTTTTATGACCACTTGTTACAGAAAATGTTGGAATTGACGGGTTATCATATTGTAGTTGGGACAGATATGAATGCTGTTCTGGATGCAAATTCAGATTGTTGCAACCCTAATGCCTCTGGGGACCAAGTGCTGGCAACTACTGCCTTGCAGTCTTTGGTTGCGAATTTGAGTCTTATAGCGAACTGTTAACCCTACCTTGAAAGACTATTCTTTTTTTTCACACAGACATAGGACACAGAATGAGGAGTATATAGTACAACTCATTGCTGAACTAGACAAATTTCTTTCTTTTAATGTTGGTTCAGTAAAGGATCCTAGGATTTTATGGGATGCTGTGAAGGGATTTATTAGAAGTAATTCTATAAGATTTTGTTCCAATGCGAAATCTGCTAAATTGCAAACTTTGGAAGCAGAATTATATAGACTCAGTTTCATTTTACAGAATAATTATTCTGGACATTTAGAGGCCCAACACGATATTGCTAAGAAAGAAATCAATAATATTTTGAGACAACAATCGGAATTCCTAATACACAGAACCAGGCAACGTTATTACTTTCATGGCTCTAGGCCCAGTCATTAATTGGCCATGAAAATCAGATCCAACGACCGCTTTGCAGACATTTCTGCTATTAGAGTTGCAAGGGGAAACATTACAACAAATCCTAAAGAAATTAATCAGGCTTTTCAGAATTTTTACTCCATTTTATATAACAGGTTTTACCAGATAAGATTAGATGTGACGACTTTCTCAGGCAGCTTGATTTGCCACAATTAGCAATGGGTGGAAAATGTCTGGTAAATTTCTGGAAACTTTTCTGTTAACTTTCCATGGAAACTTTACCTCAGGAATTTTAGAAATATTCCAAATTGGAAACTTTCCACAGGAATTTTGGGAAATTATGGGAATTTATGGGAATTAACTGGAAATGTTGGATGATTTTGAATGAACATGATGAATATGATGAACATAGACTCATGTACCAACAACTCATGTACTCATGTATATGATGAACATATGACTCATATACCAACAACATATTTTGTCATAAGCAGACAGGGAGGTAACATGTCGAATTTGAGGAAACATCTGGCGACACATAACAAGTTCATACGGGAAACTCTGTGACGCCGTGAATAATCATGACGGAGACCAATCAAGTTTGCTCTCAAATAACGCGCTTGTTCAATCTACCATGGCGGTAGAGAGACGGCCCCACAGCTCAGCCGTGCTGATTTTTTCGAATTGCTGGATTACCATTGCGATACATCAGCCAGAGATCCAAGACCCCAACGTTAAAGATAAGTCTGTGCTCAAATCTAATCGAATTTGCTCAGGTGGTGCTGGGATCCCGATTACGTTCATTGTTAACGTAGTCTCCGGTTTAAGTTGCTTCTGGGGGCGTCACCCGGAATTGCTTGCACTCACTGTTTATTATTAAGCATTCACCCCTAGTGGTTTTAGGCCTTTAGATAACCTCGGTCATGTGATCAGAGGTACACACATTGTCATTAGTCATATTCACTTCACAATGTATTTCACTTAGCTGGCCCATCATTTTCCTCACATATGGCGGGCTACGTGGTAGGTCACTGAAACTGACTGAATGGCAGCAGCGCAGCACACATGTCTGGCGTCTTGATCTGCTTTGTTTGGGGGATCTCTTTATTTATTGCTTGTTTTGCTTGTGACATCAGTCACAGTATAAATGCGTATTATGCAGCAGTTTTAAATCTTGCAGTTTTACAGTTTGCAGCAGCAGCTTGAGCAGATCTAGGGCGCCATGACCAAGCATACCGCCACGTATTTACACGGGGCTATGAAAAAATAGGGTATTTCGCCCAGGGGCAGGGTTACGTCCGCGCGTCACATTGTTCATGCCAGTTCTCGTTGGCGACGGTGCTGAGCACAAAGCGTGCCCAGAGACGGTTGATGTTCTAAAAGATCTTTGGCGTACCTAACAACTGAGACTTATATCTAGAATCGTTGCTTTTAGCGATGAGTTTACAAATCATGATGTTGATTTCTCATTGTGGGGGCAATAATAGTAATAATGCCTTTATGATTAAAATGTGATCACAGTATATAATGTCCTTCTAGACTGTTAAAATAACACGACAGCTCAAATATTATGCATTGTTGTAGGGCTATTGATTACAGTTCATCCAATCACCTACCTTAATAGGCATATACTTTGTGAAAATACCCTGCATAAAAACTGCAGTTTTCCTGTAACACATCCGTTTTTTCCGCAATGGATATGTGAATATTATTACTACCTTTATGTTTCCATGTTAAACATTTGTCTTCTTTGACTTTGATTTTTTTCTAGTGTTTCTCATATACGGTCTAGTGTTTTTGGGAGTGATTGGCGCGCCCAGCACATGCCATGGACAATTAGGACCACGAATTCAAGGATTTTTTTTTTCTACATAGGCTACATTAAAATACAATTGTACAAGATGTTTAAATGTATAAATTTCATACTATGAAAAATACTTGAGAAGTCATTTACAGTGTAACTGATAAACAGTATGGTAAATAGAGGTGGGAAAAGCCGTTCACCTAACTGACAAGTTCGTTTGTGTCTCGGTCAGCAAAGTGAACTAAACTTTTTTTGAGTCCTCTCCTTCATCTCATTCACTTTATAAAAGTATGTGACAGCCCCATTAGCCAAACCTATGCAGTCTCCACGTAGTTCTTTGTTAACTTTAGCTAAATTAAAATGCTAGGCTGTTACACAAATGTTGATCACACTACAAACAAGACAAATCTATAATGCTATAAGAAACAGCAAATATGAATTCATTGTTTACCTGGGTCTTTGGTCTATGGCTGCCCTGCTCCCAGCATCTGACAAGTTCTGGCTTTTGTTTTGAGTCGGTCGGTCACCACGTGACAGCCCCACCTCACACCCACATATCCCCTTCAGATTACCGGTAATATGGTTAAAATAAAAATTAGTGTCCACACATTCCCTTCAATCATTGTCCATTCATTTCACCACAGTATGATCACACAGCCTCAAATTGAATTTTACGTTAATACTTGACTGAGGAGTTGCTTGTTTTGCTTGTGACATCAGTCACAGTATAAATGCATATTTTTTACATCTTGCAGTTTCGCAGTTTGCAGCAGCAGCTTGAGCAGATCTAGGCCGCCATGACCAAGCATACCACCACGTATTTACATGCTAATATCAATTCTGAGTTTCCTGTCTGAAATGGAGTTTATTTAAAAGCCGAACAATGCACCGTGTTTGATAGCAGCCGCAGCCAGTGTCGGCCTCGCCGGACAAATTGAAGAGAGTCCCAGCCAGTGTGGTGGTGGACATCACCGATGATGATGATGACAGCAGCCTTTCCTCTTCAGGTACGTCTAGTAATTTAATGCCAACCGCAAATCATGCATGTCAAGTAGGCTAGAAAACACTGTTGCCATTCAACAGCACGAGTAACAACGTTTGCTATGTCCATTGAGTGTCCGCTGACTTTCTGTTTAATATGAAACTCATAACAACTTGTGTATGTATGCAGAATCTTTTTAACTAAGTTTCAACACCAGGTTTAGCAGGCGCAATTTGCAACTACATTGGGACGAAACAGATTGGTTAACGTTAGCTAAAGATTGTAAGCCAACTGTTAACGTTACATTAACGTTACCTGTGTTCGAGGTTACTCCTATGGGTTACACTCGATACCGTGTATTAAATATTTCTGCTACTGATTAGGGTCAGATATTTCCCTGCTGAAAGTAAAAGTCATAATATGTGAAGACAAAATCTTGAATTTATAATCAGAAACGTATAGGTAGGTTGGTAAGTTATACCTGTGTTTGAGGCTATATTGAGAGGGGGAGGGGGACAATTTTTCGAGGCTACTCCTATACTTGTGTTTGAGGCTATATCAAGAGGGCTGATGTAAAGTGTCCTCACCATTCTCAAAAGCCTCTTTGAATGTTGAATACTGTTGTGCAATATCTTGTTCAATATTTGTGTTTTATATTTGTATCGATTTTAAAAGTATTAATGTCCAGTATAATACAATATTGTTTTATTTGTATACAGCATAATTTAATTTTTATTTTATATTGGTTTATTTATTATTATTATTACCACTATATGGTACTTGTGTTTATTTTGTTTAAAGATTTAAGTTAATATTGTGTTAAATGGAAATAAAAGGGTATCGTTTTTTTGACAAACTGTGTTTGGTTTGGTTTGGTTTTTTTAAGTACCGGTTTAAACAATACCGAGAACCGTTTAAAAAGTACCGAGGAGGCACCGGTATTGGATAAAACCCAACCGATACCCAAACCTAATCACAGTAAGTAAATCCTAAATATTTATTGCTTTGGTAAGTACATATTTACAGCAGTTATTACCATTTAATTTTACCCTTAAATCCAAGTTATTTGCATTGTTGTTGTATGGTAATTGCACAGTAATTGTCTAGAAATTACACATTAATTATTTGTAATATGTGGTTTTAAAATAATATTACCATGAAATTGCATGTCATATTACCATAACATTAGCCACTTATTACCGATCTGTAATGTAAAGTGT
>JAGFZM010003256.1:0-28735 GCA_017657215.1 Limnothrissa miodon
TCTTCCAGAATAGACCAATTTAGAATACAATTTAGAATCTTACTGCTAAGTATGGAGGGTAAAATTTTATTTTAGTGGAGACATAGAGAAAAGGTACGGCGGTGAGATGCGAGACCTCGAGTTTGTTTTGCGAGATCTCGCAAAACTTTTTTTTCTTTTTTTGAAGTTTGCTATGCCTTGCTTATTATCAAGCCTATGCACAACAAAAGGAACGTAGTAAGGTTGCACCTTCCCTGCTGCAGTGCAGTTCATCCAGGGGCAGAGCACGCAGAACAGCTACGGTCACTCTATTCTATATGAATTTCCGTACAATTAATCAGGAAATACAGAGCACGGCAGAACTGCTACAGTTACTCTATTCTATATAGATTTCAGCAAATACAGGTAGAAAGGTAAGGTAGGTCGCTCCATGTAGTTTTTTTTTTATTTAGCTAATGCCTTTGGCTCGATGCCATAGTCTCATTTGGACAACCTCAGTGTGCCAAGCAAATGAAGGATTACTTTAAAGATATCAGATTGTGTATAGGCACAGGCAGGCAGAAGCTAGGAGTTGAATTGTATCCTGAACTGACATCTATAAAGAGCTTCCTTACACAATTCCCCTGTCTATCCAATATATTGTTCACATGTACCTCAGAGACACAAAATCCCTAGTGTGGTGTATCCCAATTAGAATTACAACAGACAGCTTTTACAAGAACATTAACCTTTTAAACCCTAGGTTATTTTTATGTTATTTTTACTCTGTTTACTTACAAGCTGATATCTTGGTCATTGTAAAGGCTACACACAAAAACTGAGTCTAACTACTGGGGCACTTTTAGGAATGAGAGATGAATCATCCAGTTTATCGTCCAAATTAACACCCGATTGTGCCTTTACAGAAGGTTCAGCTGCTTTGAACTGGCTTTCTATATTTGCAATCCACTTGGTTACGTTTGAGATAAAGGCAGTTATTTGCGAATATCTAGGTCGATCATCATCTTTGCTATGTGTTTTCTCATCAAGCATTTCAACATATAATGCATTCAGCCTTTTAAATTCCTCCAGATATTCATTGAACTTAAACATGTTTTCTTTAACTTCATCAATAAAATCCTTTTCAGCCATTAAACTGTTCAATATATTCATTCTGATCTTGCTGCACGCAAACGCGCCATTGTTTCAATCATTTTCGAAACTTCGCCAAATCTGTTTTTTCAGAATCATCAGACATCTTGTTCAAAATAAACTTCCAAAATATCACAAAACAAATATATTCCACAGCTAAACTGAAAAGTAGGCTACTCAAAACATTCAAACTAATTCCAATAAACAGAAATCGTAGTCAGGTTTCAAAAAAGTTAAGAATCAAACTTGTCTCTAAACTTTTCCAAAATTATTATCCAACGAAAAACATCTTCAATGTCGTGGGAATTTGTTGCACGTATCTCAAAGAAACTTTTTCTTTCTCAATTTCACATTCAGCAGGCCGACATTTGCTATTCCCAGCAGGGCGACATTGCTATTCCCTGTTGCGTTCACGAGTTCAAAGTAATCCACAGAAAGTCGTTGATGAATGTACTCCAATTCCAAAAGTTTGACAAGTTCTACGACCAGCCATCCAGCAGTCTTTGACTAAATGTAGTGGCAAAAATAAGCGTCCTATGGCTTGTTTGTACCACTCAGTGGCGCCACCAGGGGGTGGCTAGGGGTGGCTACAGCCACCCCAGAATTATCCTCAGCCCTTAGCCACCCCTAAGAAATTTTTAATAATGCATATTTGTGAAAATATAATGCAGACTAGATTATATTATCCACGATGTAAAAACAATTTTGAAATGGGAGGAGATACAAACAGCAGCGCTGCTTTTGCCATCCTCGCAAACTTCACATAACAACCCCCCTCCCCCACCACCCATGCAACGTCTGCTCCTTGCTTTTATGTTGAAACTGCTCCTTGCTTTTATGTTGAAATTGCTTTTATGGTGAAACAATGCTCTGATAAAACAATGCACACAGTGAATGACATGTTAGTTATAAGTACGGTTTTACAGAATGTTAAGTCATAGGGACTTCATTACTTAGGCTATGTGCTGCATTCAAAACCAGCTTTGTCAGCAGCAGCCCAGCGAGGAGTGAGGTCAGTGGCAGTTGTCAACGTTGTTGAGACGGCATAATTTTGATTTGGTTTCTTAAACCAGTCTACTGATAGATCTGACTTAATGTTCAGTCGCTGCCAATCTCGTTCCAGATACAGCCATGATTAGAAAACAGATTAGCCTACCTTGTTGGATCTTGTCCACATACACACAATCATAATCCAAAAAGACGAAAAAACATATAACGCAGGATTGTGCACCTTTTAAGATGGGGTGTCACGTACACTTTGAAGAATAGGGCATTGGAACTAACTGGATATTCAGGCTGCTTAATTAGTAGCCTACCACATGAGTTTTCTGAGATGAGGATCAGAATAGGTAAGCGCGCTGGTTTATTTTATTATTGCAACTGGTTGGCTTAACAGGTTTTGTTTAAATAGTAGGGTAACGTTCAATTATTACCCTATGTGCCGTCATCAGCCCTGCAGTGGCCTTTTTCGTGTATACTATGGTCGACTTTTTGTAATCCAGGGAAGTATGACCTGTCTGCCACCTAATGGCAAAAAACTTAAACAAAATTAGGCTTCTCATTTGTTCCATTGGGCTGTTGTTTAGAAGACGCGCCCTTGTTGAGTGTAGGCCTACTCGACAACGGCGCTTTTAATCTTGCATTTCAGTGAATATGGACTATTAGCCTGTAGGCTAACTTTAACTCACATTAGGTCTAGCCAAAATGTGTGCTATAAGAATCGCAGAACAATATTTTTAATGAGAGAAAATTAAGATGCATGTGTATACGCTGCAACAAGAGATGTATATGCGTGAGCAAAGTTGTGCCGTGAATTTTCCGCTCCATAGCGCCATCGAACTCGTGCAGATTCGGTCCCCCTCTATTTCAAACTGCTTACGCACCTGATGTCACACGATGGCAATTTTCAGTAGTACAGTAATACATGAATATGCATATGCCCACGAGTTTTGTATATTATGTCACTAAAATTAACGTTGTTAATTACGTTTTTCATGCTAGCTTTGCTAAGCGGGAATGTTAGTCTACCATAGCTAATAATGCGAAATGGCTATGTGAATCTGCCTAGGGTGATGATGAAAAGAAAACGGAACATATCATAAACAGGATTGTATTTTTGAGTGCTATATTCAAGAGATGCAAGTCACTGAATACGGACCTGCACCTAATATCTTGTATACATCATTACATTATCAGAATCTATAGCATTACATTTTATGATGGACTTTAGTTTGGTATGCCACCCTAAGATTTGCTCTGGCCCCCACTAGCCACCCCTAGAAAAATATTCTGCTGGCGCCACTGGTACCACTTAAGGAAAGTGGAGATTGGCTTTGTCAAACTCACAGCTCAGTTTCAAGAAATCCAAAAGAGATGGTTGTTGTTAACGGTTGTTGACAATTTATTGCAAAACAAAATAAAATACAAAAATAAAGATGCAATGATTTGCCAAAGAGTCTTTCCTATTACAGAGTCAACCAGCTGCTCTTGGGCCCAGACAATGGACGTATCTGCTGAGCGGAAACGAGTCAGGAAGTATACATGAGGAAGTATACATGGCATATCTACGTCTAGCAGATGCTATTTTTATTTGCCATTTGTTTTTTTTTTTTTAGCACAAAGCAATGGCCTAAGTAAGTACTGGACTTTATGTTGCAGAATATCATTGTCAATATTGCGGCAGTGTCAATGTCCAAGAAGACATGGGTAAGGATATTTATACAATAACAGATGATGTAGCATTTATTATTCAGTGTCATGGTTATGGTCATGGTCAATGTATTTTTGAGTACTTCTTCTAACAATTTAATCTAAATCAGTTCAATTACTGTACATTTTTTTGTTTTGTTTTTGTGTTGGAGGATGGGACAGAGATATATCAGCAATCCTTCTCCTCTATTCAACGCCACCTTCAGCCCAGTGCCGAACAAAACCTGGCAGGATGTCTGCTCTCATGCTTGCACCTTTTTCTCTTCCAGCTGTCGTGTCCAGCAAAGTTGCATTTTTAAATTGTAAATTTAGGTCATATTTCTAGAGGTCTCGCACCTATGTAAACCTATTTAATTATGAGTATACTGTCTTGTCTGTGTGTCATCCACAGATAGGAACCAGCATACTGCATCATCTGGACACGACAGATGAGCGAAGACGGCCTTACCTTCTTGCCGCACCGTGCAGTTGTTGCCTGTGATGAACTGATCCAAGACTCCCTTTTGCCTCTTACAACACCATGCTTTACAAGTTGTCCACATTTATACAGACAACCATTAATGGACTGGCCTGTCTTTTGTCAGATAAAAAATATTCTTATTTAAGATTAAGTGTTTTTGCTGTGTAATGTATTAGAGATATGGTGTTCCATAAACCATTTGATTTACAAAAGACCTATGGTACAGATGACTTCTGTTTGTTTGTCGTGTTGAGTAAAGATCTAAAGCTGTGTCGTGTCCTGGATAAACACGTTGTTTAAAATGTTTAAAAAAGCAAATATTTTTGCTAAATTAATTTATTTGCTGCTGGTCTGTGCTCAGTGGCATGTCCGAATTTCTGCCTGTAGTTAAACAGTATTTCTATTTTTCTTTGAACCGACTTACTACTTGTGGTTCTATCTGCATGTGACACATTGTATTAATTGTTTTGTACCCTGTGCACCTTCTAGTGCACGTTGCTAATAAACAGTTGACATTGAATTGTAATGTATTAGTATTGCACTAGTATTACAGGTAAAAAAAATGACACTTTAAGAGTTACTTTTACACTGTGAAATTTACTGTGTAACAGTTCTTAAAGTATATATAATTATAAACTAGAAATGGGGACTCAAGGTATACCACAAGTACACTTGTTTATACACTACAGTTGTACTAGTTATATACTTATATACAAGAGGGATATACCAAGTACATTAATAGTATATAGATGAGCATACTTGTTGTACGGTTGTACTTGTAAACTGAAAATTAACTTTAAAATATACTTTTATAAACTTAAAATGTTCCAATTTAGCCATTTTAGTATTAAATTAGTATACTTTCTAGTACACTAACAGTACATGTTCTGTAGTATACTTGCTATACTTATACTTAAGTATACTTAATAAAATGAACTTGAAGTATACTACTTTTTGCTAAGGAACCAAACTCTCTCACCACTTGATCCTGCGCCACTCACCTCCTAAATGGTCTTCAACCCACTCCACGGTCCATGCCACTACCACCCTGCTGAGAGTCACCCCTGCCTTTCACTGCCTGATTCTACGACTCTAGCTCCACAGACAACCCTGACATAATTCACACAGCTTCCAGTTGTCCCTATTTAAATGGGAATATGTTGCTATATTAACACAATGATATGTAGCTTGATTGTTATCCTCCTGCTGCTAAATGCATAAATGTAATGGTTTTCATATGATGTGTGCCTTCATCCTGGGATTACTATAATAATTCTATGGTCAAGACCTATTAACACCATGGACTATTCTGGGAAACTGAAAGCCTGCCCAAAAGAAAAAAACAAAACAAATGAAGAAAAATTCATTTTATGTTTTTTCCTTGCCCCTGTTGCTCATTGGTGCTCTTTGTTGTGAAGCGCTGAGACATGTCTTTTCTAAAATGCACTATAAAAATAAAATTTAATTGCAGTGAATATTAAACAGATGTATTTTGAAAAATGTTTAATAAGGTTTATATAAGTATATATGATGATATGACAGACATACACATATGCTATACAAGTGTGCATATCTACATACATGCATACATACATACATATACACATATACACACACACTCACAAAGATGATACAGTTTTGACAATATAAACATTGTTTTTTGTATGTAGTGCAGATGGTGAAAGGGTGAAGGGGTTTCATTAGAGCAGACAATGTCACTGGGAGAGATGAGGCAGGACAGGTACTAATAAAGAATGGGGGAGTGCAGGTTCAGTTGGGAAAATAGGGAAACAGCTTTGGGGAAAGAGATTTTCTTAAACCTTGTTGTTTCAATTCTGAGGTACCTAAAGCACCTTCTATAGGGGAGAACCTGAAAAAGTATATGCAAAACTATATGATGTGTGTGGTCCAGTAGAACACTGTGAGCCTGGCATAGGCATTGATTCTTCCAGACAACCTAATCAGGCGGCAGTGGAGTCCCTGTGAGACGTTTGGACATTTCACCACTCTCTGCAGTGTCTTATTATGACTGAGCAATTCCCATACCAGACTCTGATACAGTTGGTTAGAATGCTCTCTGTCTCACAGAGGTCTAAGTTGCTAAGAATATTTAACAGACTAATTTTGTTTCTTTATTGTCCTCAGGAAGTCACTGTTGGGCTTTCTGAACAAGGCTGAAGTTGTTACTTGTCCATGTTCAGAGATGTGATTTTTCAGGAACTTTTTTTGCCAGTTTTTTGACTGCAGTCCTGGCTGAATAGGGAGTAGAGGAAAGGGCTTAGCAAGCAGCCCTGTAGCGGTCCAGTGTGTAGGACAGGTTTATTCAATTGTGGCCCAGACAACGCTCCAGCTATAAAAGTAAAACAACATTCACGAGCCTCCAGATCCAGAACATAACTTAATTGTTTGTACCAATTAGAAAAGTTTCATTGCCACTTGTTAATGACGGCCTAAGATCTTAGTTTTGAAATGTGGCCCAAATGAAATGTTAATCCTGGTGTAGAATGTAAAGCAAGAATATGACCAATAGAGGTGGGTTGTAAAGGATTTGTGGGGAGGTCAGTAATCTCTTACTGATGGTCTACGTAAAAAAGGGAAATGTTGGTTGTTTTGGCTGGCACAGAACAGTTGGTTGGTTGGTTTTTGGAGGTATCTTGTTTTCCCTACTCTTTCCCTGTGTTGGATGGTGTGGTGGGGAATCAATCCCGGGGTGCCCATTTGTGAGGCAGAAGCTCTATACATTGCATTATTACGAGGGTGAATTGTGACATTACCACTAGGCAAAATAGAAGTGAGGTACACCACAGACCAGTAGAGGACAGTAAAACACATTCACAACATTGGGCTGTCTGTCTGTAAGCATGTATCCTGTGATTTGGCGATGTATGGAACACAGGACGGCAAAGAAATATGAATCACCATTAGGTGTCAAAAATCATTTAGCACTATTAAGCAGCATTAGCCTGGCTGGCTGTGAAATAAAAGCACTAGCTTTGAATTGGTTGGTAATAGGCTAGGCAAAGTAAGGTCTAGTTATCATAGATAACATAACTCATAACACACGCAGTATAGTGATTAAAGGCCTGAGACACACGTTTAGTGATTGGTGATTACTGATTGTGTGACGGCCAACGTCTCTCCTACGTTCAGCTGCGAAGTCACTAATTAGCCTAATCGTCAATCTAAGGAGGGGCGGTCTTGGTCACCTAATCAAGACAACTCCGCAGTTTAAAAAAATCCTGGACAGATACAGACGGTGCCTCAATCACTGAGCTCCGTTTTGTCTTCTTTGAGAAGCGAGTTGGCTACTTACTGAATGCTACGACAGTGAGGAGTAGCCTACTAATGACAAATAGTTTCCCCACGCTGTTCAGACCGTGCTGGGCACCATTCTCGCTGATTATAAAATAATAGAGGCAACCAAGGCAAACCTACCGCACAACCGCCTCTCTATCCTCCGGCCACCGTGGTCTGCCGACTGGATGACCTGTTGTCTAGCGCTGCCTACACGACTTTCCCTGGGGCTGCAGTTCAACCAGCTATACACAGAGATAATTCGGTGGTAACCCCGACAAAACGCACGTCGGAGAGGTATTCCCAAGCACCCAAGCAAGCCCGCATTCAAACATCTTCACTCGTCACACTTAAACTGATTGTTTGCTACCGGACCGGACCCGTGGTTGATTCTTAAACTCTGGCTATAAGCTTTCTTTGAATGAATATTGACTCTCCAACGTCTAATCTAACGTTTGTTGGAATGCCTGACTGTTCGTCTGAATACTGACAAATAACCGCAAAACTATTTTTGTTGATAACCGCCAATAGGAGCAACGGACATTTAGAGAACATTTGACGTAGCCTACATTCTTTTTTTTTTTTTTTTTTGTGGGGGGAACATTGTTTTGTAGAGAACAGAATTTACTAAGTTATTCTAAGGCATTGTTTTGTTGAAAATACAGAGCCCATGTTGTTGAATGCAATTCAGCGCTAACAAACTGTTTCCTAATTTCACTGTTTATGAAAGGGGGCTCACAAGTGTGATAGAAATTATATTGTAAATGTGATCAGCTGTGGGCCCTGTGACATTTTGAGTTGGTAAAGTTGGTAGCTTGCGCTACCTGGCACCCCTTAAAAATAAATAACTTTAAACCAGCGTCAGAAGCGTTACAAAAAAATGGCACCCCAGATGGGACAGACATATAATAATAATAATAATAATAATAATAATAATAATAATAAAATAAAACAGTGACTATTAGGCTGCCCTTATAGCAAAGCACATAAAAAGAATAAAAAAGGAAAGAACTAAAAAAGCAATCCCTCGCTATTCCTCATTAAACTTTTAACACCAGTCAGCATACTGACCAACAGTAATGGAACGCACAATGCCTCCTTTTGTGGACCACAGTACAGACAAAGACCTCAGTGAACTGGACATTCAGCCCACCTCTAGTAGACAACCAATTAATGATGCTCTGGCTAGGCATTCTCCGTTCGAATCTGACAGCGATGCTGGGGACTTTGAGGTCACTTTGCTGGACCCTGAGCCGTTAGGACAACCAGTGTGTGTTCCTGTGCTCTCCAGCAATGTTGCTACTGAAGTATCCTTAATCGAAAGAGTGAACCGCCTGCAACAGGCGCAGTAGGATTCATTCACGCTAATCCTTCACAAAATTCACACCTCTCATGAAGAATACAAAATTAAGATGGATGCCTTAACACAACGGAGTAGAGAATCGTATTGTGGGCCACTGTGATGAAATGCGTAAAGACCTCCTCAGAGTCCTGCAGTCAGATCTAAAGTATGTTCATACACAGGTGATGGATTCATTACAGTGGCGCCTGCAAAAGCACCACGCAGAAGTCCTCATGGATATCAATTCATCCTTCAGCCCATTTGGTCTATCGTTAGACAACCTGCAAAGAGAAGTAACTCACACTACGCAGCGACTGAACACCCTTGTTACAGAGGTGGTCTCTGTAAAGGAACAGTCACTCCATCTTACCTCCCTGATGTCTACCTCAGGTCAGGCCCCTGGAACAAGCTGTTCTGAGACAGTAACCTCCACTTTGGCTCCCTCCCGACTTCCATCACCAGTGCAGAGGGAGTCTCTAAGGAAGGAAGTAACAACTCTGTCTCAACCCAGTCTGCCTTATCCTCATAGCTCTACCCTCGCAGTGCCAACACGCTCAGCTAAAATGCCAATTAAAATGGAGTTCCCCTCTTTCGGCAAAAAGGAGGACAGCTCTGATCCACTACTCTATCTGGAAAGGTGCAAGGATTTTCTTACTCTACGCCCACTCAGTGATGATGAACTTCTAGCCACCCTGGGTAATGTTTTACATGGCACCGCACGAGACTGGTGGGATGTGGCCAGGCATACCGTTTCTAACTGGAATGAGTTTGAAGCTCAATTCGTCACCGCTTTCTTGGCAGAGGATTACCAGGAGGAGCTAGAAGATAGAGTGCGTACCAGACTCCAGGGGGAGCGTGAGACAGTCTTGTCTATAGTTATCATGCACTCTGTCGCAAGTGGAAGCCTGGCATTGGGGAGGAAGAGGTCATTAAGTTAATCCTAAAGAACATCACTTGTTCGGCTGGGACAGCAGCTGGAAAAGGATAAAGAAAAGCTTGACCATCGCCAAAGCCAAAAACCTTCCTTTAAGCCAGCTACTAAATCAGAGAATATGCGTCAGGAAGCACCACCCCCAAAAGAGTCTACTGTGTTCTGCTAGAAATGCAAAGAGGTTGGCCACTCACCAGGCAGCTGCCCTCGGCACCCAGGCTAAAAAAGTTTTAAACCAGGAAAGCCTACGGGTCACCACCCACAACCCGGGCAGTCCTCTGGTGCACAGTTCTCTCTGGTTACTCATGCTGACTTAGACAACAGTAATCTCTCCCTCTGGAACCGATGCACTTCATGCATAACTCGTCAAAGGCACCCCGGCAGATAACACTGCCTTTGACAATAGGCAACTGGAAGGGAACAGCCGCTTTGGATACTGGAGCATCCTTTTCACTGATGAATGAGCATCTATGGAAAGATCTCAGACCCTCTACAACACTGAATCCATGGCTGAATGGGCCATTGTTCTTGGCGGATGGTTCCGCAAAGCAGCCACTAGGCTGGATCGAACGTGAGAGTGCGCATTTCAAACGTGAAAGTGCAATGGAGGTGTGCATTCTTTTTCTGCCGAATGCATTGCAACAGAAATGCAGAAGTGGTGTTGGAAGCAGCAGGATAAATTATCGATATTATAAATAGCACCATGCAGAAATATTCAGTATTTGCAAAACCTGGATTACATTTTTTTGCAACTAGGACGTTTCAGGCTTATATCCTTCAAGGATTGGTAACTTTGCTGTTCATAAGTTCAATACATTTATTCTACATTTATACCATGATTGCTTCCATAGTATTTGGTATCAAAGCCCTGTTTCCGTACTTTCGTTTGATATTGCGTGTCGTGTCTGTGCGATGTCGGGTCCGCGAGTTATTGAACTTAGAATAGTGTGATGACAGCACTGATTGTCGACTGTGCTATTTATAAAATTAAGGTAAATTAAAAAAATGCTATCTCAACATCACATCGATGTACACACAAGTGCTGCATATAGTTGGAAAGCCCTGGTTATTCTCTTTCCGGTGATATGCGTTTCATCCCGCTGTGACATACCATACCGGATACCACACACATTCTCTGAAATCTGATGGAGACTGTTTTAACTCATCTCCTCCTTCTGCCTTTCCATGCCATTACCGCCCTGCTGTGAGTCATCCCTGCCTCCCTGCGCCTCTTACGTCCTGGATGGTGCCCAACCAACCTTACCTCAACCGACTCCACGGTCCATGCCAATCTGAGAGACTGAAAACCTACCCTATGTATGGTGTACATTTTAAGACATCCTCAGATGTCAGTCTTCAGAGTCAGCTTCAGACAAAGAGTCAGTCTCATAAAAACCTGTCAGTTCTCAGAAAAACCTCAGTCAGTGTCGGGAAAACCTCTGTCCGTTCTCAGACAAATCTCAGGTTTTCCTGAGACTGAAAGGATTCTCTGAGAACTGACACTGACAGAGGTTTTCCTGAGAACTAACAGAGGTTTTTCTGAGACTGATTCTTCGCCTGAAGCTGACATCTGAGTCTGCAGACTGACATCTGAGATCTCAGGATGTCCTAAAAAGTACACCATACCTATGCAGTTGGGTTAGCCCCTTGAGCAGTCGGAACTGCCCAAGGCAGATGGAATTAGTCAGTGGATTGATGTAACTTGATGCTTTTTTCATAAACTTGTTTATGTTTGAAATTGAACAACTAATAACTACCAGTCTGTTGTTAAAGGCATCCTGTATGGCTTCTGATTTACCAGGACAGCACTTAATTTTCTGAAAGATGGTAAGCCTTTACAACTCTTCTTGAACTGTGTGTAGCAGGGATCTAGTGATTTGTCTGTCAATATTTTAAATAAATACAAGCATGTACCGTATTTAGTTGATAGGTGCTTGTGTTGTTGTCTGTTTATTTCTGCTGCTCTATATTGGCTTGTAAAGGCATATAGACAGCAGTGAAGATTACAGACATAAGCCAGACATAAACCACAAATGCACTGATAATGTGACCCACAAAAAAACCATCATAAAAACTATCCGGAAGCCATGGTTTACAGGGGACATCCACAGGTTGCTGGGGGACAGAGACAACGCCTTCAGAGCTGGGGATGAATCTGGCCTCAGAGCAGCAAGAGCCAACTTGTCCCAGGGCATCAGGAAAGCAAAATAGGACTACATGAAAAAGAGCCAAAGAGCTGTGACAGTAACATCTCTCTGCTTAACGACCTGAACAGCTTCTTCGCACATTTTGAAGCACAAAACAGCACGCGGCCACAGAAGACCCCACCCCCTCCTGACTGCTGCCAGTGCATAGGCGCCGGAATCATTCCTGTGGTGGGAGGACCAGAAAGTCTGCAAAAGCCAAATTGTCTCGCTGTACAGAAATGTTGATTGGTTGGCTTTATCCCCATGTGATTGTAAGAGGCTGTATATGTAAGGCTATGTAGCTGACTGTCAACATGGTGCCATAAACAACAGTGCAGGCATACACACACACGAAAAGTTGACCATCACGTCAAACGCACGTATGCTAAAAACAATGAAGAAATGCAAATAGGCTACATACAATAGCGTATCTTTAACAAATAAGATTTAGCAAGACCACAAAGAACAACAGCTCTCCAGCATGCGCAAAACAGCAACAATTGCAAAACTAGAATTAGCATGACACAGAGACTGTTTCTGTTTCTGACTAATAATACCACGACCATTGTAGAGACATGTGAGGTCGCAGGTGACAATGCTATGTCAGTTGTGTCCAGGGTGAGACACAGACAAGATGCTTTGTCCAAAAACAGCTCACTTTCTCCACCACTAGCTTTCTGACCACTGCTCCAAAGAGCGAGGTAAAGTTGGCCGGAAGTTAGATTTTCGCCCGGTATTCAATCTCAACTTTCCTTGCTTTCGGCTTGCAAACTTAAGTTTAACAACCAGATTAACATTGCATACAGTTCACATTGTTGTCATGTCTCCAGTCCAAAACTTTAAATTAATTGCCGGTGTAGACACAGCTATTCAAAAACCACTATAGGTCTGATCTGGCCCTGGCTAAGGGACAGTTTTAAAGTGTGCACTGTAGTTACTAGTCATTAGAAAAATAGCCTATTCCTCAAAACTCAATAAAGCTGTGTTTATCCATACTGATTGCAATAATTCCTTGAAATAAGCTACAAGTTACAACAGGTGACATTTTGGATAATTTGGATAATTTATGGAAATATTCACCAACAATCAACAAAACATTGTTTTCCCATTCAGGTTTCTCTAGTACATCCCAGTGCATATCTGCTACTTGCTACAGGTGAGATTTTTAATGGCACAGACTTACAGACAGAACTATTTTTAAATGAAAAATAGAAATCAACAAAACATTTTCCCCATTCTAATTGTTATAGTTCCTCACAATGCATGCTGAGATTACACTGAGATTTACTACAGCTGAAATTTTTAAGAAAGTCACTATCTAAACACTGGTATGTTTTTCTAATTAAAAATATTTACCAAAAATCAACAACACATTTGTAAACACAGGAGGACTTTCCCATTCTGACTGTTGTAGTACTTCAGAATGCATTGCTGCTACTTACTACAGATGATTTTTTTTTAAATGTCACTTTCTGTAAACACAGGAGCATTAACCAAAAATCAACAGTATCAGCAATGCATTGTGAAGTACTACAACAATCAGAATGGGAAAAAGATGTCCAGTGTTTACAAATAGTGACATTTTTGTAGTATATTGTGAGGTACTACAACAGTCAGTTTGGGAAAAGATGTGTTGTTGATTTTTAGTCAGCTGCATCAAAAACCTTCAACTAATACAAAATGCTGCAGCACGAGCACTCACTAGGACAAAAAAATATGAACATATCACACCTGTCCTTGCTTCCTTACATTGGCTTCCTGTTAAAAGCCGAATTGATTTTAAAATACTTCTCCTAACATATAAAGCCCTTAATGGCCTTGCTCCAGCATATATTAAAGACTTACTTGTTCCCTACCACCCTTCTAGACCCCTAAGGTCACAGAATGCTGGTCTCCTAGTAATTCCTAGAATATCAAAATCAACAATGGGCGGAAGAGCTTTCTGCCATCGTGCGCCTGTCCTGTGGAACAAACTCCCTTCTAACATTCGTCAAGCGGACACTCTCAACACCTTTAAGTCTAGACTCAAAACCTTTCTATTTACTGACCCCTTTAGTTAGGGATGGTGTATGGTAAGCCACATCTCCTCAGGGTTTTATTGGAAAGGACTGCCTCTGCTGTAAGCTCCTGTCCAGGGCTTGGTGGCCACTGACCATTTCCTTTGGTGGTGTTGGCTTGTTATACATCATACCTTAGTTATGCTGCTATAGTTTAATGCCGCCACAATCCACCCATCTGTTAAGCCGTACAATTTTCACTCTGTCTTTCTCCTCCTCTCTTTTCCTCTCCACTTACTTCTCTCTCTTCACTTAGCCAACATCTGTATATGGTTTCACATGCAATATAACTCACATTCTCTGAAATCTGATGGAGACTGTTCTAACTCATCTCCTCTCTGATTTTCCATGCCTTTACCACCCTGCCGTGAGTCATCACTGCCTTCCACTGCCTGCGCCTGCACCTCCTGGGTTCTCCTGGGACCTTCTTCCAACGTGATCCGGCGGCACTCCTGAATGGTCCTCAACCCACTCCACTGTCCATGCCACTGCCTCCCTGCTGAGGGTCACCCCTGCCCTCCACTGCCTGATCCTGCATCTCTCTCCTGGGTGGTCTGCCTTCAGCTTCACAGATGACCCTGACATGATCGATACAGCCTCTAGCTGGCCCCTGGCTTGACTGCGCCTAATGACATGGGACTATATCCTGGGATTCTAATGGGACTCCTATATTACTTTATTTACCAAAATTTTCTTGTAATGTGTATCTAATGGAATAATAGTGGACTATCCGCCATCTGAGAGACTGAAAACCTGCCCTAGGCAGTTGGGTTAGCCCCTTGAGCCGTCGGAACTGCCCAAGGTTTCTTCCTCTACCATAACAAGTAAAAACAAAAAACGCTGCGAGGGAGTTTTTCCTTGCCCCTGTTGCTCATTGGGCCTCTTGTGTTAAGCGCTTTGTGACATGCCTTTTGTAAAAATGCGCTATATAAATAAAATTGAATTGAATTGAATTTTAGTCAGTATTTTTAATAAAAAAAATGCTACAGTGTTTACAGATAGTGACATTTTTTAAAAATATCAGCTGTAGGAAGTAGCAGCAATGTATTGTGAGGTACTACAACAGTCAGAATGGGAAAAAATGTTTTGTTGATTTTTAGTAAATATTTTTAATTAAAAAAATGCTCCTGTGTTTACAAATAGTGACATTTTTGAAAAATGTCAGCGGTAATAAGTAGCAACAATATAGTGTGAGGTACTACAACAGTCAGAATGGGGAAAAGATGTTTTGTTGATTTCTGGTAAATATTTTTCAATTAAAAATAGTTCTGTGAAAATAGTTTGGTAAATATGTGCCATGAAGTGACCTATGAGCAAAATCTCACCTGTAGTAAGTAGCAGATATGCACTGGGAGGTACTACAACAACCTGAATGGGAAATATTTCTTTGCGGATGAATATTTCCATAAATTATCCAGTCCTGTGCCTACACAAGATGATCCGCAAAATGTCACCTGTTGTAACTCGTGGCTTATTCCAAGTAAGTACTGCAATCACTTTGGGAAAACGCAGCTTTATTGAGTTTTGAGGAATAGGCTACTTTTTATTCTAATGACTAGTAGCTACAGGGCACACTTTAAATCTGTCATTTGTTGACAGTCTCTTAGCCAGGGCCAGGTTGTGACATTGTCACATTATGTTTAGTGTCTTTTGAATTTTCCTCACATATTGAGTACATGTCATAAGCTTTCATATAAGGTATCTCCTAAAATAGTTGTGGGTGAATATACATGTACATGTCCTAAGAATCAATTTCCACTGTATGTATGTGTGGTATAAATGTGGGGTGTTTCTTTAAGGGCAGCGGCCTGGAAGTCCGATGTCCGCGCACCCAAGTTTTTAAGGAGGGGTGGAGAGGAGGAACAGGAGGGGTGCAGTTTGAATGTAATGGCTCCAGCTTCCTAAAGTTGCAGCCACCTTGTCTGTTTAAAATGAGTCTTCCTGCATATTCAGTTGTGCCTATATGCGGTGCGGGTGGGGGAAATAAGACAATAACAATAAAAAAAGACTTTTCATACTTTGACAAGGACTCACGTCTCGGAGAATTGGATTCCGCGGTGATTTCAGAGTTTAACCTTCGGATCCAGTGAGATCAATCTTGTTTCATTTTTTCTTTTTTGTGCGTGGCATACCACCTTATTAGCGATCGCTTTTTTGAGTTGACTTCTTGTTGCGGTGGATTATGTTTTTTTTTTTTACTATATCCGCGGTGTTGATTATTCATGGTGCGTTCCTGCTTCCTGGATTAAAGATTGCAACGCGGATGGAATTCCTGGATTTCTTTAGTTTGGATTCATAGTTGGTGGACTGGGGGAAAGACTGAGAAAAGGGGGAGTGGGATTTACATGGTTTTGAATAACGTACATTAATTGTTTGAAGCACTTACAATACAGCGCTACCGCGCATCTTTGATTTAACCCTTTGTGGTGTGTTATTGGGTTATGTTCAGCGCCGTCTGATCATGGGGGTATTCATTCAATGAATGAATTTGCCGAGTGTCCTTAACCCAAAGTAGCCGTTTTTCATACCCTGTATACTATATGGTGTTGTGCTGTGGTTAGATTCACGGATTCATTTAGTCGCAGACTATATAAGTAAGGTTATTAATGAATTACTACTGCCTTTCATTAGAGCCTCTTGGCATGTTTATATAACTTCAGTTATTTACCAGAAAGTTGTAGGACTGATTGTTACAAGGGGGCAGCAGCACAAGCTGCAAGAGCCATCAGACCTACAGTGGTTTTTGAATTGCACCGACAATTAATTTATAGTTTTCGCTGGAGAGATGACAACAATGTGAATTGTATGCAACGCTGATCTGGCTGTTAGGCTTAAGTTTGCGGGCAAAACCAAATGCAAATGCAAGTCAAGCCGTTATTAATACTAGTTAGACTGGAATGGAATGAGAATTGTTATGTGAATCGGGTTGAATTTATTGTGATGAATGTACAAATGTGATCAAATGCTTTTGTAACTGTGTCTCTTTTTGATAAATGGGGAGCAGTGAAGAGGTGTTTTTGTAACTGAAGAGGTTAAGTGACAAAAAGTTAAAGTGAAAGTACTTTTCCAAGTAAGTAAGAAAGTAATTATGTGTAGGGCACATTCTGGCAGGCAATCAACAACACAACATAAGGGTATAAAGAATATGCTAGGCTATACTCCAGAAACAAAGATCAGAAAAGGTATTTTTTCTTAAATGTAAGTTGAAACCTTGCAAAATCTAGTTTTGCCCAAATCCTAAGTGGACTAAGTGATGTAGACCAACGTGCTGTAGAAAAGTAGGGAATTTTCTTTTCCACGAAAAGTGTACATTTCAAGAAAAAAAGTTTAATAATAGCCAGGGCCAAAATACTGTATGTATGCTATATATACAATGCAGTATAGAACAATATGGCTAGCACCTAGATTTCTCTTTATTGTGTATTGCTCGAAATGGATTTGCTCTTGTAAAAATGTAAATGTAATGTAATGTTACACATCACATGGGAAAAGGTGGGACATATTTGTTGAGTTATAAATACTTTCAGAAAATCTATTGTTTAAGACTCCCATTTTATAGCCCAAAGAACTTAACTATTTAGCAATTTCCATGGAAAGTGGATGTTTTGTCACATGCATAACAGCAATATGCTATGGTATTTCAATTAATTAGTAATTCTATGGCATTTGAGTATTTGTGTATTCAGCTGTTGAGATTGCATAAATAGACCTGCTTTTTATTATCTGTTACATACATAATATGATAAAATAGCCAATGTTTGCTTCATCTGTTTCAATCATTCTTCCTATTGTCTATGGTTGACAAAGATAGCACATGTTTCAGCTCATGCAAAGTCACATCTAGAAGGATTGCACTTCTTTAGTTAGGATGTTTAATTACTTTCATTACCATACAATGGAGGATTATTTACAGATTTATCAAGTAACTGTAGCTGTATTTTGCCCTGATTATTTTTAATGGAATTGATTAGCCATACTAAATAAATCCTGTTACGATCCATTGTAGGCACCTTATATCTTTAATGTGCACAAAATGATGAATAAAACAATACTAAATATGCTTTTGCTGTATATACTTCCATTTTTGAACCTAATTAACTATATTGGTGAACGTATCACTGTCAGTTGGTAGCTTCTGATTTTATGTGAACCAACTCTTAGTTAATTCTACCTCATTTACAATACCCTTAGGTACCATAGGTTGATAATCAACCATAAACCATGGCTTTACAGATGTAGATTATTAATTCAGTTTTAGCAGTGTATTATAGGTTAATATTAATAATAGATGTAAACCCTAGGCAAGTTTTTCAATTCGCTGGAGGGCGGCTTGATGCTGAAATGCGTTTGTAGCCTGGGCATGGTGCAACAAACACTTATATCTTGAGAAGAAGCAATTGGGTTCTATTGGGATCTGACCCAATAATGTAACTATACACAAATTCGGTGAGCAATCTTACCGCCATTGCCATTGCTGCGGTGTGTGGTGTCAGTCCGTGTCAGTCAATAGTGACAGTGTCATGAAGTGACACCATCATGAATAACGTTACCTGGATCGACAATGTTAGACAGTGGCCTCCAGTTACTGATGAAGGTATCTTAAATTAATGCTAATATTATTTTAGAAATTCGTTTCATTTGTTGAGTCATAAGTAGAACATTAAGTAGGATAGGGATAGAATAGACTAAACATATTGCATAGGCTAAGCTATGTTTTGTGTGCTGACCTTTGCTAACAGTGACATTTAATCATTACGAACAGACTATGTGACTGGATGGCCTGTGAATGCCTCACTGGTCCCTTCAGTACTATGACGTAGTCGTCCAAAAGGCATTGCAACATTTGCCCGACCCATCCAGAACTCAGGTAATTCTATCCCTCTATCAAAGACCAGTATTTCTTGTTTTGCTGGTCATCAGATGCCAGCCCATGAATAAAATATTCCTGGATATCTAAAACAAAACACAAACCTGTTTTTAGTCACGCATTCTGTCCATAATGATTAAATATCACTGTAAGCTTGAAAAGGTCAGCACACATAACGTAGCCTAGCCTATGCAATATGTTTAGTCTGTTCTCTCCCTATCCTTCTTATGTTCAACTTATGACTCAACAAATGATGAATTTCTAAATTAATATCGGCATTAATTTCATCATCATTAACTGGAGGCCACTGTCTAACATCGTCAATCCAGGTAACATTATTCATGATGCTGTCATTTCATGACACTTTCACTTTTGACTGACACAGACTGACTGCAGCAATGGCGGCATAGAGAAATCGCTCACTCAATCGGTGAGAATCAGCCTGAGAGTACAACTAACATACAGACTTGCATTTTTGAGTGTGCTGTGATAACTTATACTTTTTATCCCCTATAATAGTGGCAAAAGTGCAAACACCGTAATCACAAAACACACAGATTTGTAGATCTGAGGTGTCTAGATAGAGGTGTCTGAGGTGTCTTGGATACAGATTTTTTGAAATAATTACTTTCTTTCAATAGGCTTTTTACCTCTGTAAGTCTCACCAGTGTTTCCTGTTAAGGAAGGCTTGCTAACTTGCAAAAGAGAGTGTTTTACTGGGGTAGTAACTTTAGAGGACACCTTCTGTTTAGTACCAATTTTACTTGGATTGCTTTCCAGGGTGCATCCTTTCTCATCATCCATAATACATCCCTTAGTTTGAATACTGGACCTAACTGTTCTTTCAGAAGTCTTTTTGGTGAGTGAAGTTGTTTTGCCTAAATCTGCAGATTTTCGGATCTCTCTTTGGCGAAGTGCACTTTTCAGGAATGACAGTCCCTTGTCGTCTGACTTGCTGCTGGGGTTTAAATCTCTAGTTGAAATATTGGGAGAGCGCAGACTGGTGACTGAGGAGCTGCTACTGAAACTCCTTCCTGGCTTACGCTCAACTTGCTCCCTGTCAGCACCCGGTGGCTGAGAGTTACGCTGAATTCCGCTGGCTCTAGGCTTACTTACTGGAGAAGTCAAGTGGGCCCCATCTCTACTAGAAGTGCTCTCAGCAAAAGCCTTCTTGCTAGTGATAGATATTCTTTCAGGTATTAAAGAGTTTTTCTTCACAGTTACACTGTGAGACAAAGAGGACTGTGGTGTGGAAGAAAGGTGCATCTTACATTGTGTTCCTTGAACTGCTGCCCTTTGGTCACTAGAAAAGTCCATCCTCCAAGAAGACAACCCCCTTCCCGTCTTTCCATAATCTTTGTTGGTACTGGTAACTTTAGCATTCTTATGTGGAGAGCTAGAAGACACTTGGGAGGAGGACTTTGTTGAAGAATTATGGCGCTTTTTGGAGACCTTTACCAAATCACTCCTTTTGGATCCAATCAGACCCTTATGTTTTTCAATAGAGCTTCCTTTATGTTTGTGTTCTTTAAAAGGAGTTGTGTTTTTATCTTGATCATGATCTGTGCCTTTACTATTGTTGGCAACATGTTCACTTTTAGAACCCCTACAATAAGCCTCATCCAGAATCCCCTTGCCATCTCCTCCCTCGTTACCATAGCCCTCCAGTGTAGCAAGAGGTGCCTTGCTGTTGGGATATCGATCCTGACGACCGTAGTTGCCAAAGCAAGAAGTGGACACTTTGTCATCACAAGCTTCTCCAATTCTCTCCAATGGAGGGGAGGCATGGGAGTCAAGAGAGAAGCGTGATGGAGAGTTGGACCTCAGTTGTAGTTTAGCAGAAAGGGACCAGGAGGTCTTCATACCATTCTCACTGAAGGCAAGAGGGCTAGTCATTGAAGATCGAGATACGCTCTGCCGTTGAATGCTTCTCACAAAAGGTCGTGTTGAAAAGCCTCCTTTGGAATAACACAGTGTTTATTCAATTGCATTCACCAAAAAAGAGAAACATGTATTAAATATGATTATTCACAGTGAATTGTTAACATAGGATGTTAAATATAAACAACATAGAATATGATATGATGTGGTAGCATGGAGCAGTGGAGATGTGTAAACAGGCTACAAACCGTCATCCTCACTGCGATCTCCAAGGTAGTCCCCTGACTCTGCAAGTGAGGCCAACGATGTGCATCGAGAAGAAGCCCCTGAGGCCATACTAGGAGGTCTACTGCCTGGTAGTCTGTTTACCCAGTGTTCACATAATGATGAACTTGTGGAACCTAAAGAATACACATAAATACCTACTGACTCATCAAGAAAGAGTTTAGTTACAGTGCATGGAAATCTTCATCAACCATTGTTTTCCAAGCTCTTTTTTATCAATTTCCTGATAACAATCATAACATAATTAAAATAACAATGAATGAAAACAAACTTAATCAAAAACAAAATATTTACAAAATAATACTTAAAACAAGAAAACTGTATTGTACAGGTCAACACACATCACATCACACACATCACGTCATAATAAAATGAACAACCATAAGTACCTGTCCTACAATTTAAACAAAACAAAATAAACATTGACTTAAGGAGACCCACTGTCCATTAACAACCTTCCAGCGGAGATTGTTCAGGACTTAGTTCAAGAGATTGTTCCTGGAAGTACACATTACAAACCTCACATGGACACCACACACATTACCAAGAAAGCCCAGCAAAGGCTCTATTTCCCATGGAAGCTGTGGAAGGCCCACCTGCCCATCCCCATCCTGACAACCTTCTACTGGGGCACCATTGAGAGCATCCTCAGCAGTGCCGTCACAGCGTGGTTTGGGAAAGACACTGCTGCAGAGACAAAGGCCCAGCAGAGGAGAAACTGAATACACCTGTCATTATGCTACTTAAATACCATTCTTCTCTACCTCAACCCTACTGTGGATCTACCCCACAACAATCAGTGCTCTGTTCAAGGTTTTCTATGTCCTGTCTTATTGCAATTTATGTATATATTATATTTATTATTTGTGCGCACTAGGTGTAGGTTAACTTATATGTAGCATACCAAAGTAGACTTAAATTTAGCCTAGGTGCACCATGTTGCCTGTCCTAAATATCTTTACTTATTGTATCCTGTAGCACTACTTGGATCCAAGGTGGAACCTTGTCTCATCTCACTTTATACTGTGTATATGTAGGGCCCTATGATTTCCGCGATGCAGAAAACGCAGACGGAATCGCAGAATTTAACCAATAAAACTGATTCCGTTGTAAAATGTGGAATATCTTATAACTCGCTGATATCGGTGTATGAGCATATGTTCTTGCAGGTCCAGTCTATCGCGTGCTGGCAAAACTTACAGAAGTACAGTCAAAGACTCACATCAGAAACAGAACCAAACTAGCACAGGCAAACTAGCACGAGCAGCTTACTCCAGCAAAGTCTTAGTCACGCAACAAAATAATTATCGCCATTAACGCTTTGGACGCCTTGGTGAATAACGCCGCTTATTTCCATAGGTGATTAGCACGCAAAATAAAGCTATTTTTATAACGTGAAGTTTTAGCTATTTATTATAACGAGAAATGTATAAGTAATTACCGACACAGAATGCCAGCAAATGGTTCACAGCATGTCTTTGCTCAAACTTCGCTTGCAAAATGGGACTGACGCAGAGCAGTATAGTGACGGTATATACTGTATATATGAAGGTAGATATGTTCCAAATATGAGCGTGTATATTTGATTTGTAGAAATAATGTGAAAATGCGTAGAACAAAAATTTTAACTTGTAAATGCCTATTTTCATATATGTGCATGTTAAATTTGCAGTCACGGTGAAAAAAAACACGAGGGCGTGAAAAAAAAATGTGTGAACTTGCAGATTGAAATTTTCACCTGTGGAAAATATTCTCACACACGGAGAAAAATATTAATAGATGTGTAGATTGATATTTGCATGAACAGAGTGACATGTACATTCATAATGACAGATACAACTACAAATCAGCGACTGCAACTTCTCAAATGTGTCCCAGCAGATTAAAATCTGCGCGCCTTGACTTTTGCTACAAATCTTGCGATGAGCATGTCGCAAAACCGATTTGCACTCGTAGAGAGGGGGCCAAACGGAGGGGTGGGGGAAGGGGGAAGGGTTGACTCAGTCAGAAAGGGGAGGATGAAGGGGTATGCCTAACGTGAAAAAGCTTAATGTAGCTTAATGTGCCAAAACAGCGGTCAATCATTACCAAATTTCTCATGAACATCTCTATTTAGGCCTTCTTTTACCTCTCCAATGATCAAAACCGAAATCCCAATGTTATAGATGATATCTAAGTTAAGCGATTTCCTCTCAATTGGCGCCCATTACAGTAAAAAAGCTTAACGTAGTTGCTTTAATGTACCAAAATAGCGATCAATCATCACCAAATTTCTCATGAAGACGTATAGACAAGCTTATTTTCCCCTAGCCAAATATTAAAACCGAAATCACAAGACTAAGGAAAATATACATTATATTCACATTATATTCTACAAGTCCTCAAATCAAATATACACGCTCATGCATTTTGGAACATATCTACCTTCATATATATATCTCATCATACCTGTCAATCAAAACGGGATTCACCCTCTGAACTAATCCTCCAATCATCATGCAGAAGCTCAGCGTCCAGGGCAGACAACCCCGAGAACAGCTCCATTCACCCCCAGAGACGCTGAGCGTCTGGGGGCGGGACGAAATCGTGTCATTTATCCAATAACCGTCAAATTTCAGAGTCAATAAAAAAATATGTCCCATTGAAGCACACGGACGCTCAACGTCTAAGGGCAAAACCATGCTGTTCTTGCTGGTTCATATCACAGTAGACGCACTAGAAGGCAGAAAAGCGCCCGCCATTGTGGGCATTATGGGGATGAACAGGTTATTCAGTTATTCTAAACGAACTCGTCTTCGAGATGAACATGTTCTAACGCTTTTGTAGTCAATAAAATGTTAACACAACCATACATATTTGACCATTTAGTTTTTGACATTTTAGGGGAAGCTGAGCTTCTCTTGCAGTCTTAGAGAAATCGCTTAAGCTACCAGCGGTCTCCAGGCTTCTGGGCAGAGTCCGGCGTATCTCCGCATACTTCCACTGCAGGACAAAGGCAAAGCACCAGTTTGAAGAAAACCCAGAGTTGTCAAAGTCAAAGCCAAAGTCAGTTTTATTTGTCAATTTCTTCACATGTATTTGACATACAAAGGAATCGAAATTACGTTTCACACTTGTCCCATGCGTAGACGTTGACAACAATAAAGTGCAGATGCGCAACAAGAACAGTTCTAAACAATAAGGTAATGTTAAGTAAAAAAGTGCAAGTAGGCTTAGGGCATTATACTTAGATAACGTAAGAGTGTTGTTTTTAGTTCTTAGTTCAGAGTGTTTGTTTCCTTGTTGGGGAGTGTGTGTGGGTTGTGTATGTGTGTGTGTGTGGGGTAGAGTCCAATCTTCTTCCTATACTCCTGCCAGTCTGGTGGTTCCGCTGGCTGGGAGCCGGGATGGAGAGAGTTCAGCACTCTCAAAGCCTGGTGGATGAAGCTGTTGGTGAGCCTGTGGTGCGTGAGCGGAGACCTCTGTATCTCTTTCCAGAGGGCAGGAGGCTGAACAGACAGTGTGCGGGGTGGGTTGCATCGTTGGGTGGTGAAGATGTCATGCAGGGAGGGGAGTGTTGTTCTTAAACTTACAAGTCCACTTAAACTGACAACAGATGTCGCCACAAGGTGGAATAGTGCTCATGATATGATGGAGAGGTTTTTGCCACCCTGCTGTCGCCTGCCCTAAATGTAGATGAAGGTGACATCGTCACTCTCAGCAGAGCCGACCTGGATAATGAGGAGGAAGTAATGAAGACATTAAACCCAGTGAAGGATGCCACTGTGTTTGTCAGAGGAGAGCTTTCCTACAGTCAGCCTAATTGCACCAATATATGCCCAGCTTCTCCAGAGCATGTCCGACACTATTGGAGACCAACCACTGATCCTCCTTGTGGCAGAGAAAAAGATCCTTTGCCCTGGATCCTCGCTTTGAGGGGTTACCTTTCCTGACATGCACTTTGAGACATGCCTTTTTTTAAAAATGCGCTATATAAATAAAATGGAATCGAATTGAATTTAACAGGACATTGGATGTCTCCTCAGGAGTGACTTCGGAGGCTGCATCCCTGGAGGAGGTAATTCATATTTACTTGTAAAATAATTTAAATTCAATTAATAATTTAATATTTGTAAATTCATAACGTCATAATTGTCATTTATTACAAAATTTAATTATAATAACAATGTAATGTTAATTAATTATTAAGCAAGCTAAGCAGCTACATAGTCAGTAAAATGTTAGGCTGAGAAAAATAGTTCTGTGTAAATAAATAAATATTGTCATATGAGCTGCAGCATTGGCTGAGAAAGTGATGCTCAATGCAGTTTTTTGCTCTTATTTATTTATTTTTTCAAACGGTATGAGAGAAGACAGAGAACAGAAGCAAATGAAGCGCCTGGCAGAACAGGAAGTTCAGGAACCAAGGAAGAGTTGCGGACTCAGCAGGCCCATCCGCTCCCAAAAGAAGGGCCTCATCGCTGCTTTTAAGTTTGCTGGGACCTGCTTTCCTCAGAAGTCTAACAAGGTTCAAAGTTACTCCACACTTTACTGGTAATGTAAAATAGCGATTTAGCTGCATAGGCAAAACGTCTCGCTACTTTCGTAGCTTCGGTTCTCCGAGGAGTCCCGACGACAGACAATTGAGATATCGCAACCCCAGTTGCGCGCGTGCTGAGCATAACTAAAACCAACCCTTTACACAAGGGAGCATGCAACTTTGCAGCTGCCTGCAGCTCGCGCACTCACAACCTCTAATAAAGGCAGCTCATATAAAAGTCTCAAACACTCTAAGCACTCCCTTCTTTCGCCCGAAACATTCAGACTGGGCGACTTGAGGCGTATTGTGTGTCGTCGGGACTCCACGGAGAACCGAAGCTACGAAAGTAGCGAGACGTTCTCCTTCAGTCGTCCCTTCCGACACACAATTGAGAGCATACAACCAACCTCAAGGATCTTTCACTCACGTGAGGGAGTCGTAGAAAAAACGCAGCAGGCAGCTACCGGCGAGGTGCGGAGAGCACACTGGCCGCGACGCCCATACCAGTCACATGCCGTACCGGCCCCGTAGCACACAAACAGCTGGTCAGCCTGTCTGATGCTGCTGGTACGTTGCACATATGCCCTTAATGCCCCAGAGTGAGGGCGGCGCAGCTTCCCCTGACGCATCCTGGGATAGAGCT
This sequence comes from Limnothrissa miodon, assembly GCA_017657215.1. Classification (NCBI taxonomy): domain Eukaryota; kingdom Metazoa; phylum Chordata; class Actinopteri; order Clupeiformes; family Clupeidae; genus Limnothrissa; species Limnothrissa miodon. The sequence continues at coordinate 26,285 of JAGFZM010003256.1, forward strand.
CTCAGCTCGATGACTGGAGCGGACATCAGAAGTGAAGACCTTCGGCCGGAAGAACGGGTTAGGACGGAGGGTGACTCTGGAGTCCCCCAACGTAAACTCCAAACACGCCAACGCGCTTAACCGAAGTCAGTGCCAGCAGTAGTGCTGTCTTAAGGGAGTGGAACTTCAAACTGATCGAGTCCAAGGGCTCAAAGGGAGGGCTCGTCGGCCCTCTGAGGACTATAGACAAGTCCCAGGAGGGCACCGACCTGATCGTGGGCGGATGCAGGCGCCTCGCACCCCTCATGAACCTGGTAGCTAGAGGGTGGGCCCCAGGGGACACCCCTCCATAGCCTACATGGCAGGCGGAAATGGCCGCCAAGTAAACCTTCAAAGTCGAGGGCGTGCGGCCTAGGTCCAGCATGTGCTGGAGAAAGGAGAGAACATCCATGATGGGGCAAGAGAGAGGGTCACAGCTCCGATCCGCGCACCGAGACTCGAAAACACGCCACTTCAGGGAATAGAGCGACCTTGTAGAGGGTGCTCTAGCACTTTGGATCGTTTCAATCACTGACATGGGAAGACCCTGTTCCATGAGTTTGCCCCATTCAGGGGCCAAGCCGTTAGCCTCCAGGCCTCGGGGCGGGAGTGCCATATCGACCCGCGCGCCTGAGAGAGCAGGTCTCGCCTCTGAGGCAGAGTCCATGGCTGACCGTCCAGCAGCGGAACCAGGTCCGCAAACCAGCTCTGAGAGGGCCAAAAGGGGGCGACCAGGATAATCCTGTGAGCTTTCGTCCTGACTCTGGACAGGACTTGACTCAGGAGAGGCAGTGGGGGAAAGGCATACAGCAGGCCGGAGGAGGGTCGTCGGGCCCTATGGAGAACCACAATGGGCAGTGCGTGTTCTCCTCCGATGCAAAGAGGTCCACCTGAGCCTGGCCGAACCTGGACCATATCTGGTGAACCACTACCGGATTCAGGCGTCAATCTGTCACACGCGGGAGCCCCTGCTGTCCGCTCTGTGAGGAGGTAGATAGGCAAATTGCCACGCGATGCTGCCGCCCAGCGGAAACTCCCAGGCTGGGCTTGTAGCACAAAGCCTGGTGTCCGGGGCAGGGGCGCGTGAGAGAGTTCGCGTGAGACTCTCCGGGGTGGTAGGTGCATCTGCGGCGACCTCCTGTTGCCTCGGTATAGAGCTCATGCTATCCGCACTGTTGTGCAGGGTAGAGGTACGTGGCCGAAGCCCGCAAGGGGGGCGTGCATAGTGTGCTCGTAGTGGAGATGTAAAACCCAAGGCTCCTTGAGACATTGGGTGGACGCAGGACCGCCGAGGCGGGGGGGTTAGCTCAGGCACTAGGCCACTGGAGACGAACCCCTTATTTTGAGCACGGAGGCACGGAGCCGCCAGGGGGCCTAGGCTACACTGGTGGAGGCTCTGTGACGCACGCCGGGTCAGCTCAGGCTGGAGGCTGTGCTGACTCCCTATTGGGTAGGAGTAGCTGTAAGGAGGCGGAGGCCTTCTGCTGCTCCTCCAGTCTCTGCCGACGCTTCTCCAGGGCGTCACCAAACAGACCCGCTGCGCTGACTGCCGCGTTGAGGAGCTGCTTCCTGTCCTTATCGCTCAGTTGGGCTAAGTTTAACCACAGGTGGCGATTAAGGGTCACCAGCGAACCCAAAGAACGGCCCTGAGCTGTGACCGCGCATTTCGTTGCCTGAGAGAGGAGGTCGGTTACACGGCGCAGCTCATGAAGCGCCACCGGTGAGTAGCGCTGTGTCAGGTCGCCGATGAGGAGGTCCTGGTAAGAGGCCAACATGAACACTGTGTTCATGGCCCTGACGGATTGGGCGGAGCAAGTAGAGGACTTGTCCGCCAGGGCCGCAGTGAGCCTGCACGGCTTAGATGGAAGGGTGGGAGAGGGACCCCAGGTCGCCGAGGAGGGAGCCAAACAACCAGCCACGGCGTCCTCGACACATGGAGTGGTGGCCAAGGCGTGGGTAGCCGCCTCTGCCATGGCAAAAAAGGGGAATTGCCCTGAACCGGCGCCCGCGCTGAAAGGGGAGTCGCCCAGCTGCCCTTCACTGCACTTATGATCGCTGGATGCGGGGGGAGTGGCCGCGCCGATGGTGACGGCTGAGCGCCACCCACAATCTCCGCCTCCTCTACCGAAGGCACAGGCATCTCCATGCCAAGTCTGGCCACGGCCCGTGTGACGATGTCAGTCAACTCCTTGGACATAGCTGCCGCGTGACTAACGCCGAGGGAGATCGCTGTCCACATCCTCAAAACAAGCGCCGTCCTCTGGAGCCAGGAGAGAGAGAACGTCATCCTCCTCTGAAGCGTAAGCCTCAAGGAACGAAGAGACGGAGGACACAGGAGCAGCTAAAGGCTGAGGGGCTAAAGCCACATGGCCTGCTAGCCGCTGGAATGCTAGCATTTCAGGGGCCGAAACCACATGAGAGGCTAGCGGGGAA
>JAGFZM010003257.1:0-16283 GCA_017657215.1 Limnothrissa miodon
AAAGGCCTAACAGTGGGAGGAGCTGGTGATTTTCAGTCCAGAGTTTCTGCTTACCTGCTAATTGCCCAATTGTGAGTTTCTGTCAGCTGATGAGTGTCCTTCAGCTGAATTAGTTTTAAAGTTGAAACCACTCAGCAGATGCACTTAGGTTCTCCTGTGTAGCTTCCTCTGATGTAACATAGATGTAGCAAAGCTCCGTCTTGGATCACTGCTTTCCTGGAGCTTTCAGGCAGTTTGTGTGTTGCTTGGCAACAGTGAGTGCTGTTAAATTACAAGTAGCCTATTTTTAATAGGCATGTATACATGTATGTAGACCACAGTTTCAAAACGCACAGGTACCATCATACTAATAGGTTTGGGTTAATGCATATGTACTGAAATCAGCATATCAGCATCTGAGCAATGTATGTGTGTGTGTGTGTGTGTGGGTGGGTGTACAACAAAAAATATGGACACACCAACTACTATGACACAATCCTGCAAAGCTCCAGTGCTTGAGTCCTAAGAAGTGAAAATAATAACTACCGGTAGTAGGCCCCACAAACACATTACAGGCTGAAGATCTTACACAGAATAAACACAATACACTGTAACCATATGAAAGACAATTGAAAATGTTGTAAACTGAATGATACAGAACCCACTTCGGTAAGTTTATTTTTAGTCCTTGGTAAGACCAGAGCAAAGGTTAGACTTTTTTTACCCAGTGCACATAGATACTGCAGATAGATAGATACTTTATTGATCCCCAAGGGGAAATTCAAGGTCCCAGCAGCTTAAAAAATCACACTCAACATATACTACAGTGTACAAAGGATGATAAGAAGCAGATCAACAAAACAGCATGACTAGATCAACATTACTAAAAATAACAATAGAATACAAATAGAGTCCAACTCTCCTTTTCCTTTCAGTGAAGCATTAGGATACTATACTGTGTATATGTACTATATTGTTCCTGTTTTGGTCAATAAGACTGAATAGGGTTCAAAGGACAAGCTTTTTTTTTTGGTCTTTGTAAAGAATCTTTAATACCTGTTTTACCAAGCACTGGGGGCTAATGAACCTCTAACTGTTCCATCCTAGATGCATCGACTGCCTCAGCACCCGGAAGCCCTTTTCCTGTGTGTCTAACGCCGCATCTGTCTGTGTTCATTAGGACGTGTGCATATTGGGCTGAGCAATCACCCAGTGGCTTGCCAGCTCCTATTAAAAAAGATCCATACACCCACCAAGTCAGCCGATCAACCTGCATTAACTGCTACATTCCCTCACCTCTCTGCAGAAACACGCTGGGTTTGGTGAGCTGAGGCAATTACATGCGGATATGATCATCTCAAACGGGGAGTACATGGGTATTAGGACCCAATGTGGCAAACACAAACAAAGGGGCATCATTAACACAAATACAAACTGCTGTGTGGCTGAAGGTTTGACATTTGGTGAGAGCTATTAGAGGCTCTTTTCACTGTCTAGACTGGCATCTACATTATTACTTTTAAATTCAGAACTAGAACAATTCTGTTGCCGAAGCACTATTCATCCAGATTAATCCAATTGCCTAGTTTAGCGTTGCCATCATGAAAGAATTTCGATACGCCAGCTCTCTCAAATTTGGAGATTATTGTGTTTTCTTTTGCCTGTTCTGTAGTACTCATGTAAACGATTACGGTGCTACGGCGCAAACTACGGTGCTACGATTTGTCACTTCATAATACACGAAATACCATGACTTTGGGTTCAGCTCGCGCACTAGGCAGCTCGTAGGCTACGCATTGGGCAGCAACATGCTGGAAACTTGCTGGACTTCGACCAGTCATAGTAGGCTACTAGTTTTAAACTCCAAATACGCTATACAAGATTCAGGAGGAAAACGAAAGTAACGAACTTTATTTCCATCTTCATAACGTTGCTGGTTTAAGAGAGGACGGTACTAAACATCGTTTCAAAGGTAGGCTAGACACTGGTAAGAAAAAAAAAATAAGGAGTAGGATGATGTGTGTTTGTGTGTGCCTTGCAGTTAATAATAGGCCTACACACGACGTGTTGTACTTGAGCATTGGAAGTGTGTTCTTTTGCCATCTCTGGCTATGATTTAGTAAGCTGAATTGTCACTGTGCATGTGACTCTGCTGGGAGGAGCAGAGGACAGGAGCTTGATGAAATGCAGCTCAGCACAGCATAGGTACAGGGTCCCCCTCAGGGAGATGAAGGTTAATGTGTGCATTGTTCGTCAGGTCCAGAGGCCCTCTTTTGCCAAACTCTCAATAGCTAGAGACTTTTGCTGTTAATTATGGATATATTGCATTTTTAGGACTGGGTAAAGGCCTGAACAGAGCCTAAAGGTGCTTCTGGGTATTCTTACATATAAAAAGTGTTGATGGACTGTATGACCTGGGTACTCTGTTAGCAGTATACATGATTTTATCTAATTCCTAAAAACTAGTATTATTGTATTACTAAATGTATTATGAAGTGGAAATGAAAACAGCAAACAAAATCACATACCAGGAAGGCAAAGATTGTTATTTCTTTCCATCTTAATATTTTTGGATGAAAGATTTCTTGATTAAGATATAACTAGAATAAAATGATATATTGGCGAATCACATTATTTACTAAAGTGCTACATTTAAATCAGGACAAAGCTGATTTTAAAACTACTGTAGGATAGTGTTTGATCATACTGTGCCAGATCATAATGGCCAGCTTTTCCTTGCCCTTCTGCCGAGGGTCTCAATCCATATATTTTTTAAATTATTTTTAATGTAATGCAAGCATTAGCATTGAGAATATTTAATATATGTGAAGGCTAGAAATTTGAGGCCATGCGCCTCTCTTTAAAAAAGAGGTGGAGTTTGCCTAGACCCTGGCAACAGCTTTCTTGAACTCTGCAAAGGCTTCCAAAAAGTCCTCCAGGACATCGCCAGAGATGAGGCAGCTAGCTCATAAAGAGCCACTGGAACATGCAGATGGGCTTTTACGGTGTAGCATTAATCTAATAAGCAGCCTGAGTAATTATCTGGGGTGTGGGTTTTTCAGAGTGATGCACAAGTGATTGCACCCTGTGGAAAGCAGCAATGTGTTTTTTAGAGATAGAACAGCTGGACAGCCAAGCAATAACAGATCATTGATCCTTGGATAATGTAGTTTTGGGGTTTTCAGCATGTGATGAAACAGCTGCGATGTGAAGACCAAAGTATGTTTCCACTATACTGTAATGCCACAACTGTATTACCAAGCACATGGCAAAAAGACAACTAATATACAGTAGTGATGAGGGGTAATTATCTGTGCTTTTATGTTTTATGACGCTGTGTTATCTGGATTTATCCCTGACGCTGTAGAGTGCATTCTTCTTGAGAATGTTTTCTGGCCATCTCTTGGCTAAAGAGAACAGCTAGACTACATTTTGCTGATTTAAGCTACTGTGTTTATTAAGCTGCACAGATAGGCAAGGCCCCTCTCACCTACTTATGCACTCCACACAGCCACCCACACACAACTTTTTACAAGTCAAAGACAAGAATAAGTTGTCGGTGCACAAAGCATATGTAATCCTTTCCATCCTAAGCATTTTAGGCAATTTCCTGGTCACACATGCTGCATGCATTTTACCAGAGACTAAGGACTTTGACTTTAAACAGGTTTATCTTGATTGATGTGGTGGCTTTGCAAATGACTGACACAAAATACTTTGTCTTAACACTGATCTCTATATTCTATATCACTGTACACTTGGGTATTGCTCTATGCATTTTTGCATTTTTGCATTCTGACATTTTTAATCCGGCAACCATTGGTTTCATTAAAAGAGCAATGATGCAAGAGTTATGTGATGTAGCGTGTTCCTCTTTATCTTGTGTCCTCATTTCCTTGTTCCTCCATTAAATAAGATTTACACCCTTAAGCTATTCTCTCTCTCTCTCTCTCTCTCTCTCTCCCTCTCTCAGTGAAAGATTAGGGGAAGAGTGCGGGGGTTCCAGTGAGGGTGAATTGAGGTGGCCTATACATTTAGAAAAGATCAGGCTTCTGCATGCATTATCTGTCTGTCTGCTAGCACTGGACAGGACCAGGGTTCTGTGTCAGCTCGGCTTGATGAATGCTCGAAAGTCACCCTTTAACTAACTGAAAACTGACTGAAAAACAAAGACAATTTTTTGCCTTTTCTTGACCACAAAACTCTCTCTGCCATTGTTCTAAGAATGCTAGTCAAAATGCAGCAGAGATTCTGAACTAGTAGAAAAGACAGCTGGTGGGTTGCTGAGTTGCAGGAAAACAGCGTAGAAATGCCTGAGTTCAGTAAGACGACGCGGCCTTGAGGTGGTGGTGAGACTACACCTGTTCTCCCACACGTCCAATCAGGCACTGTGAGAGCCTACAGCTGGAGGCGAGCTGCACCATCTTCCCACTACCCCTACTACATAATGAATGTCTTCATGGGGTAGTGGTTGGTAAGCACAGCTGATACTTGTCCTTGACTGAGGAATAGTTGTGGAAGATGGTGTAGAAAAGAAGTGGTAGTCCGAAGGCTAGCCAGCCCTCTGGAGACTTGTTTGTGAGACTGCTAATGGACAGCCCATCTCCTGGCAGATACCATGTTTCATTAATACACCTTTCTCAGGGAGACACCTAAAGCAAATGAAAGAGAAGACAACATTACCATTTACTTGGCTGGGTAATCTAGCAGCTTGAAAGCTTAAATATGCAGTCCTACTACAAATACTAAATATCACACCATATTGAGTACCGTAGACCTACATGTTTCAGTAGGACACTGCAACTCATGAAGGATCAATCAAAATCATGGTAATAATCGCAAGCATTCCAAAATTATGCATTAGTGAATACACTTTTAAAAAGGGATAGAGTGGAAAAAGCACGAGAAGTATGGCCTACTAGTAATTAGCACTAATTACAAATGTTATCTACTGTAAATGGGCCACAGGGCTGTTTTACTTTCTGAGTTGTGTATAAAATAGGTGCAATGCTCTATAAGTTAGACTAAAGACTATTATAGGAGCAGTCTGCTATACTTTTAGCTATACTGCTTCATGTGGCTCTAGTACCTCTACACTCAATTCAATTCCAAGAAGAGAACTAGAAAGCACAACATTTTGTCAAAACTGGTCTTGTCCAAGACAGAATTCAAGTACATCTGTATCTGGCCTCCAAAATACTTATTCATTTTTCTTGGAGGCCAGATTTTCTATTCATGCTTGTTAAAATACAAAATGAGATTAGCTTTAACCATGATAATTGTTTTCAGTGTTGATACAAAACGAGATGCCAGGACTACACATCTTTATTTTTTGCCTAACCTAGAGCTGATGATGACTGGCATGCGTGTTTGGGTGTTAGCTGGCCTATGTACCTAATCATTGGCTGTGTGTGTCTGCCTGTGCAGATTGCAGTTAAATCTTTCATTCCCTTTGGTTTTAGCTCACCTGTGTTTGTGTTTGGTTGTTTGGTCAACAAACTAGATTAGGCTAGATCTTTTTTTGTTATATTTTAGGCCACCTGTACATGTCGCTGTGTAATGTATGTGTGTCTGTCTGCGTGTGTAAATATGTGTGTCTGTGTCTGGCAGTGTGTACAGTATGTGGGTATGCAGTGTTGGGGAAAGTTACTTTGGAAATGTAATGTGTTACAGTTACATCTAAAATGTAATAATAGTGTAACTATTTAAATTACTTTAAACCCCCTATGTGTAAGTTTTATTTTTTTCGTATGAGAATTTCCTCCATCTATCGGCGAAGTGGTATACTGCATACGTTTGAATAAAATGTATTAGCCCTCCCCTTCCCACGGTCCTCATTTCCCATGGTCCTCATATTGAAAATGGCGGCGCAAAATGGATATTCTCATTTGGTACCCAACCACATCTATATATAAATGGAAATTACCAAGTTTACGGGAACACTACAATTTATTCATGTAGGTAATTACCATAGTTTTACATTATATTTTTAAAATAAAAAATATATTTTTAATAAAAGACGAAGATAAATAGAAGATAAATCCTACACATAGAGGCTTTAACAAAGTAATGTAACAAATTAATTTTTTAAAACATAAGGGTGGGGTTACCCTTAAAGTATTATTCAACACTGACTTCTGTAAAGATCCCTTCAAACACATATCTTTAATCACAGAATTTTGACATTCTTTGAATGGCTATGCTCATTAATTCAAGTATTAGACATTCAAAATTTGGTGAACTAAGAAGCAGTGGCGCCAGCAGAATATTTTTCTAGGGGTGGCTAGTGGGGGCCAGAGCAAATCTTAGGGTGGCATACCAAACTAAAGTCCATCATAAAATGTAATGCTATAGATTCTGATAATGTAATGATGTATACAAGATATTAGGTGCAGGTCCGTATTCAATGACTTGCTATTATCTCTTGAATATAGCACTCAAAAATACAATCCTGTTTATGATATGTCCCGTTTTCTTTTCATCATCACCCTTGGCAGATTCACATAGCCATTTCGCATTAGTTAGCTATGGGAGACTAACATTCCCGCTTAGCAAAGCTAGCATGAAAAACGTAATTAACAACGTTAATTTTAGTGACATAATATGCAAAACTCGTGGGCATATGCATATTCATGTATTACTGTACTACTGAAAATTGCCATTGTGTGACATCAGGCGCGTAAGCAGTTTGACATTGAGAGGGACCGAATCTGCACGAGTTCGGTGGCGCTATGGAGCGGAAAATTCACGGCACAACTTTGCTCATGCATATACATCTCTTGTTGCAGCGTATACACATGCATCTTAATTTTCTCTCATTAAAAATATTGTTCTGCGATTCTTATAGCACACATTTTGGCTAGACCTAATGTGAGTTAAAGTTAGCCTACAGGCTAATAGTCCATATTCACTGAAATGCAAGATTAAAAGCGCCGTTGTCGAGTAGGCCTACACTCAACAAGGGCGCGTCTTCTAAACAACAGCCCAATGGAGCGAATGAGAAGCCTAATTTTGTTTAAGGTTTTTGCCATTAGGTGGCAGACAGGTCATACTTCCCTGGATTACAAAAAGTCGACCATAGTATACACGAAAAAGGCCACTGCAGGGCTGATGACGGCACATAGGGTAATAATTGAACGTTACCCTACTATTTAAACAAAACCTGTTAAGCCAACCAGTTGCAATAATAAAATAAACCAGTGCGCTTACCTATTCTGATCCTCATCTCAGAAAACTCATGTGGTAGGCTACTAATTAAGCAGCCTGAATATCCAGTTAGTTCCAATGCCCCATTCTTCAAAGTGTACGTGACACCCCATCTTAAAAGGTGCACAATCCTGCGTTATGTTTTTGATCGTCTTTTTGGATTATGATTGTGTGTATGTGGACAGGATCCAACAAGGTAGGCTAATCTGTTTTCTAATCATGGCTGTATCTGGGACGAGATTGGCAGCGACTGAACATTAAGTCAGATCTATCAGTAGACTGGTTTAAGAAACCAAATCAAAATTATGCCGTCTCAACAACGTTGACAACTGCCACTGACCTCACTCCTCCTTGCTGGGCTGCTGCTGACAAAGCTGGTTTTGAATGCAGCACATAGCCTAAGTAATGAAGTCCCTATGACTTAACATTCTGTAAAACCGTACTTATAACTAAAATGTCATTCACTGTGTGCATTGTTTTATCAGAGCATTGTTTCACCATAAAAGCAATTTTCTCTCCGGCCACACAATTAACCGTAGCTTCTCACTTGTTTCCTTACCTGCATACTGTAACGTTGATGCTATCTGTAAGCTCTAAGAAACTGCAGCAAATTAAGGTTTCCGATGGTCCAGAGCTACTGATAGTTGTTTTTTTTTAAATGACGGGAACCCTGCACTTACATTATTGACAAAAAAGGAGCAAATATCTCACTTTTTTTCCGGTGGACGTCTATGATGGCTGGTAAGTTGATCTCGCAAGGAGCAGACGTTGCATGGGTGGTGGGGGAGGGGGGTTGTTATGTGAAGTTTGCGAGGATGGCAAAAGCAGCGCTGCTGTTTGTATCTCCTCACATTTCAAAATTGTTTTTACATCGTGGATAATATAATCTAGTCTGCATTATATTTTCACAAATATGCATTATTAAAATTTTCTTAGGGGTGGCTAAGGGGTGGCTGAGGATAATTCTGGGGTGGCTGTAGCCACCCCTAGCCACCCCCTGGTGGCGCCACTGCTAAGAAGTTGTCTATTTTGTGTGATTGCTAGCTAATTTTTTCTACCTGCAATGGGCTAAGCCAGGGATGGCCAACGGCTCTTGGTCTCTGACTGGTTGACCACTCCTGGGCTAGGCCAACACTGAGTTTCTATCTGACATTGCAGTCATCATCGCAAGTGCAGACTGCTTAGTAAAGTGGGTGGAGTTGCCAATTCAAAAAAGACAAATGTTTCACTGCAGAAGATATGTAACTCAAAATATAATCCTGAATATTTCCTTAAAGTAACTGTAATTTAATTACACCGTTTTTCAAAGTAACTGTAACTGATTACTGTTACTTTTATTTTGTAATTAAATTACGTAATATTGTTACATATAACTCGTTACTCCCCAACACTGTGTGTATGTATGTGTGTGTTTGTGTCTGTGCATGTAATGTTTTTAGCTTACCTGTCTGTATGTGTGTGTGTGTGTGTGTGTGTGTGCTAGCTAGGTTTATGTGTGTTTTTTTAGGTTTTTCTTATTAGCAGTACCTGCTTAGTCTACCAGAGTAGAATGTTCTATACAGGGTTCCCACAGTCACAGAAATCCTGGAAAAGCCAAGGAAATCTAATTTGTAATTTCCAGGCCTGCAAAAAAAGTAATGGAATTTTATTCTCTCTTTAACGCAGTTATAGCATTCTGTTAAGCTATCAGAAGGCTACTATGATTGCAGGCCACAATAGTCTTTACTTAGCAAGCCCACTACCTTCCCATGAGCTTGAAAGTCATTGTCATATGTGGTTGTAAAGGTCTTTTGTTTAAAGAGGGGCTAAGCAACGTTCTGTTTTTCTCTCTGTATGGCACTGCATTCTATTGGAGGCGGACCGCGCTGCTGAACATTGCAAGTGCTGTATCTACCGCTATTGGCCACGGTGGCGCATTCTACACCGTTCGTTCACCGTGTAATGACTCATTTTAGCATCCTAAACAGTATGAAACGGATTAATTAAATGAAAAATGTTGCATAGTGGGCCTTTAATAAAGACTACAGCAAAGGCATTGACAGTGAATGTTACAAAAATATGATATCCTACCTTAATAGGTTAAAAGGATTAACATTTCATACTTAGCCCTAAATGTATGCTAAATTCTACACACCCTGGGTGCTGTGTGGAATATCCACTTAGGGTCATGAAAAAGTCATGGAAAAGTTTTGAAATTTTGTCAGTGAAAAAGCAAGGGAATCCTGTAGTTACACACTGTATTTGCTCTACCTCTCTCTTCCTCACCCAATCACAACCTCCACCCACACACACTATGATGGTGGAAAATGTGCGTGTGTGTGTGTGTGTGTGTCTCTGTGTGTGTGTTTTGTTTGTTTGTTTTGTGTATAGCAGTCCTGCATTGTCTACCAAAGCAGTGCTCTACCGGCCTCTCTCTCTCTCTGTCTCTCCTTACACTTTAGGGCCTGAAATGACCCTTGCTCTGTGATAACCAACTTTATTTAACTTCATATTTTACATGTCATATTTACATCTGAAAATCCAGTTTGTGCTGCCTTGACAAGCATATATATTTAAAAAGAACAGTATTGTGCTTGCATTTGCCTTGAGCAAGCACACTAATTAGTTATTAATCATTTACACAATCAATAGACTACTGCTGATAAAAAAAATCCTGTATACAATATTTAACACATATTCTGAGAATTTGAGAAGTTCTTTGTTTCAAAATCTTCAAAAATGAATTTTTCATTGAATAACCCGGCAGAGTTGAATCTGCTCAGGCCCTCCTCTTTTGACCCTCTGGGTCATACAGTCCAATTCTATTGTATATACATGTACAGCAGCTTACACAGCTTGTTGTACAACTGTGTGACCATAGTAACACTGTGTGATTATTTACTAACATATACTGCAGTTGGACAGTAACTCTAAATCCTGTATAAACCTGCTACTACTTAATTAATATTTAGTATTTTTTACACATACATTGTTTTTATAAGACCTAGTATTATGTGATGTACAACAGGTTACAAAATTGGTGGAACATTTAACACTTGTAACTGTGGATTTTGCAAGGACAAATCCTGATTTTTAGCAGAAAAAGTGTGACAAGCAGACAAGTGAGTGTGTGTGTGTGTATTGTCCCGATAACAGCTTGAGTCAAGAATTCTATTCACTGTCTCACTCATGGATGTTAAATTGAACATGACCGGAAGCGGTATTGAAGAGTACAGGGGGTTGGGGTGTGATTGCTGGAATGAGAGGGCGAGAGTATGTGGAGGAAATGTGATGCTCTGGACATGTCTGAGGCCGAGAGGTACTGGGAACCCTTATCTCCAAAGTCTGTCCACCAGTTCAGGTGGCCTTACAAGGACCTCCTTGTGCTTCCTCTCCACAATTGGTCTGAAGAGACGTTTTGATGTATGTCTGTTAAATTCCACAATATGGGATGGGAAGATGACAGAAAAGTAGCCAAACTGAATAGCTTACTGGAAAATGAAAGTTTGTGTGCCCCGTTCAGTTTGTAATCAAATTGTTCCACACAGGATTTCTCATTTAAGACAACTGATGTTGCATTTGAATGAATGATTAGCCTTCCTTCTTGACCTACAGAAAGTGGCAGTTCTAGATCAAATTTAGTTGGCCCAAGGTGTGTCCATTATTTTTTCAGGGCTAGATATAGTACTTGAGTTACAGAGTTGGTCAGTGCTATCTTTAGGGCAGCAAGGTAGTTAGGTTTTCTGGAATGGTATATCACCCCAGAGTAGTTACAGGTAGTGTCCAACCTTGCATGCACACCAAGAAAATAAATACAAATAAATAAATATGGCACTGTTTTACTGGGCAAAACAGTATGTGTATAGACATGAGAAGTTATTTGGTTTTGACACTCCGCTAAAAAAGACTGTGAGTCAGTGAAAAGACTTAGGCTTTGGGGGCCCTTCTGGGTGGAGCCAGCCAGCAACCACCTCCGTGGGTGTTTCCACCAGCTAGTGTATTCTTTTCCCCTTCACATGAAAATCTCTACAGGAGCCCATCCAATATAATTTATTGGATGAGACAATAGATAAATATCACAGTGCACTTTTTGTTGTTGTTAGCTTTAATGTTTTTAGTTTAATGTTTTGCACCAACTATTGCTGATATTGTGATATGTCTGTAACCCCACCTCTCCCCTTGCTTTTTTGCTAATTAAGGGACAGTGAGCTTACAGGTTTGCTACATATTATGCAATCATAATTGTAGGCTATTATGCATAGCAGAGTACCTAATGATAATGATTACTGTGCAAATGAGTGATACATAGGGCATCATATAGTAAAATAAAAAGGCCTTGCAAAAAATAAGGTTTTTAAAAAATGTATAAATTAGGCTACTACAGTAAATGGTTTCTTTTCCTGGGTCATGCTGTGAATGTTGTCTGTCTCTATACAGTTATCTCTCCAAGTATTAAATGCAGAAGAAAGAATTGTATGCTTTGTTAAAAAAAATACTGATTGGTTAGTAGCTCTACAAAACTTCCAGCCACATTGGCTTATAGTCCTAAAGTTTATTTAGAGCCCTGGAGGTATCAAATCTCCCCTTGCCTGCCAACTGACCCACCCTGGCCATGTGTCCCACCTGCCTGAACTTACAGACGACAAACAGCAGCAATATCCTACTAACTTTCAAGGCAACATGTCTGTTTAAAGCCACTATGTGTAGGATTTATCTTCTATTTATCTTCATCTTTTATTAAAAATACATTTTTTCTTTTAAAAATATAATGTAAAACGATGGTAATTACCTCCATGAATAAACTGTAGTGTTCCCGTAAACTTGGTAATTTCCATTTATGTATAGATGTGGCTGGGTACCAAATGAGAATATCCATTTTGCGCCGCCATTTTCAAAATGAGGACCATTGGAAATGAGGACCGTGGGAAGGGAAGGGCTAATACATTTTATTCAAACGTGTGCAGTATACCACTTCGCCGATAGATGGGAGAAATTCTCATACGAAAAAAATAAAACTTACACATAGTGGGTTTAAGGATTACTTGCTGCCATTCCAAATTTGGAGGGAACTTCACCGCAGTGTTCCTGTGTGCAGCATTCCAGCTGATGGGGCTGTGACATATTTTGACATATTTGCTAACCTACATAGCATAGCTAAGTTGCCAGTGGCTGAGATTTAGCAGCTGTGACACAGCATCCCATCTGGAGATAATCAAATGACTCCTCAAGACTTTTTTCCCTGTTTGTTTTGCTTAGAACATAAACACGTACACACACTGGGGGAGGAACGAGGACACGCCACTTTCTCCTTTGTCATTCAGTTCTTCCAGACTGCATTTTGGAGGAATCTTTGTTTTGTCTCCCAGCTCCCATGTGAGGAGAGTAAATATAAAGACATCTGAATAATGCAAGTTGAACATTGAATGTCAAGGCTAAAATTCAACATTTCTGCTTTTGTCTCTTTGGCATTTTCCAATGCATTTTATAATTAGGTCTAACCTCGGTAGAGATGGAGATGCTATAAAGTGTGTGTGTGTGTCAAGGCAGGGGGTCACATTTGAGAGCTTGGATTCATTTAAAAGGCAAATTTTGTGCAAGGTAGGGAATGTGTGTGTGTGTGTGTGTGTGTGTGTAAGAGTGAGTGAGAGAGAGAGAGAGAGAGAGAGAGAGAGAGTAATAAGCTGAGATATTTCATTTCTTTCCTCAGTTCGTCTCTGTTAACACCGGGCAATGTCAAATATGGTAAGCAGCCATGAATTGGTACTTGCTATGGAACTCTTGAAGGTCACCCGATTTCCGCTTGTTCCAGCACCGACATATGATAGAATTAGCATTAATATCTTTCATCTCCTGCTCAGCACGGTGGACTTGCTATTGTCGCTGGAAGTCAAGATGGATGAGTGTAACTTTGTGGAGGAAAGAGAGGTCATGATGTGTGTGTGTGTGTGTGTGTGTGTGTGTGTGTGTGTGCTGGGGTGGGGGTGGAGGGGGAGGGGGGTGAGTCATGATCTCCACTGAATAAAGAGCAGTTAACTCCAGCTACTGTACGTATGCATGTATGCATAAATCTCTACTTTTTCTTCCTTGGGAGAAAAGGTGAAGCTGATCATGACAGCTAAATGGAGAGAAAAGGGCCAGCCTACTGGACATCCCCTGGTGTGACCTAGACTATAACCCCAAACACTAAGTGGCCAAAACTGAAAAACGCTGTGAAGTTGCCAATACGTTGCTGAATATTATTGTATGCTTTGTTATCTGCTACTGAATGTCACATTTTTGCCTGCGGTAGGGGAGACTTTCATTTGCACTTGTCCTGTAATAGCTAAAGGCAGTTTCTCAGGAAAACACCATGTTGCCCTTTACTCTGCGGTGTGACAAATGGCATGATGTTTCATCCTCCCTGGGAACGAGTTTCAGGACTCTGCCAGTGACGCGAGTACTGATGAATGTTGTCAGCACATTATTGTGGTTCATCACTCCACAGTTCACAAAGCATTGCAACCTTCAACTTAGCATTGTCCACTAGCTTTGCATGGTGACATTGAAAAAATGGAAAAAGTTGACTGAGCACATTGCATTAATATTCTGAAACTAACTGCATCGTTATCATTTCTCTCTCTCTCTCTCTCTCTCTCTCTCTCTCTCTCTCTTACCTCAGGGTAAATTATGTTTTGGAAACAAGCACTGTAGTTTTTTTTTCTTTTGAGAAAATGTGAGCAAAATGAAAACACTGATGCTTGTTAGATCATCAGAAACACAGGTATGGGGTCGGCACATCTGGGACATTTAGGTATCAGGAATGCCAGATAGAGGAATGAGAAATGCACCAGAAATGAAGGGGTGGAACATTGTATGACCATTGTTAGACCAAGTCTAAATCATCAGCAAAGTACAACTGGTCTAAAAATGTTATTTTGGAGGGTAGGCTGCAGGAAATGCTTGAAAGCCTTAGTCTGAATGGGGATATTCAAGGGCAGACCATATCGCTGCATTACTGGATATTTAATTGCTTTCTCGATATTTTTTGTACTATGGTGCAAGACTGCAAATGGTTTGCAATATTATCTATTGCTATGCAAAACGTGAATGCCTAGATAGCTTCATGCATCATTTAGTACCCGAACATGCATCTGCCCCCTGTGAAATCAATTCTCATTGTGAATTTGGAACAGATTAGAAACAATGTCTGTGAATATTGATGGTCCCATCTCTCTTGTACAAGTGTCAGTGTTTGATTGTGCATTGCTGATGTTCTCATGCAACTTATTAATGGTCCCCCTAGAACCCTGTGTTTTTTGATGATGTATTCTTTGTCTTATTTCCCCCCTGCATGGACTAAATCATTTTACATGTGTCTTGCCTCACAAACAGTTTCCCGGAAACAGTATGGTAGCCCTTAACGCCATACAGATAGCTATCAGATCTCCAGGGTGGATTGTTGGATTGTTGAAACCAAACAGACAAGCATTGCTTGATTAAATCACTTATAATTCACATCTTAAACAAGATCATTTATCCTGCCTTTCTAGTCATCTGGAATTGGGGTAAAAACATGGCAGTCTAATGTCTAACCTCACCTGCAAGTTTTGTTTTAAAAATGTTGTTTTTTTTGTATTTTGTTGTTGATTTGTGGATATCCTAATTGTAACATGAATCTTGATAGCTGAATAACAAGAGATTCCAGGCCGTCCTCCTCAACTCCATGTCTGCCTGCTTCTCTTCCTGCCTGCTGTAGGTGGGAGGGCAGGAGCAGAAGAATGCTGGTCCCGGGTGCCCAGGGGCAGGATGTCGTTGCGTTGGCAGAGAGCTGCGCTCGTTAGATGGTTCCTCTTGATGCTCTTATGGCAGTGGGCATCCCTGGGCCCCCTCAGCTGGGTGCTGGCTCTGGCTGAGCCCAACCCCTCGCCCTTCTCATCTGTGTCCGGACGCTCCAGCGGCCAGCTGGACTGGCTGCTCTCTGACAAAGGGCCCTTTCACCGCTGCCCTGAGTACACCGAGTTCAAGGAGCGCTTCCAGCAAGGCTTCACCACCCGCTACAAAATCTATAGGTAAGACCTCTCTGTCAAATCTTTCTCCATCACCATTTCCGTTTTTCTTTTTTTTCTCCCTCTCTCTCTCTCTCTCTCTCTCTCTCTCTCTCTCTCTCTCCCCTGTAGTGTTAAAGGCCTGACCAACAGACTAACAACAAAAGAGAGGAGTATGGATGATGGGTTGTCATCATTTGCATACACTCCAGCAAAAGCAAGCGCAGGGGAAATGACAAGATCAAATTGCGCTCTGTTCGGTGCCATTTTAGCAGAGAGCTCACAGTGCTCTGCCATGATTACTGTAACAGCAAGTGTGTGGGGGTGGAGCGGGCTGGGGATGGGGGGATGAAAACACTCTAGTTTGTGCCCAAGACGGTGCCATTTAAAGTCAGTTCTCTAATCACGTTTGCCAGGTCACTGTAAAAAGCATCATCATATGGATGTCCTGCACAGTGACAAAGCAATGCTAGGGGAGGATGGATGACATGAGTGGGGCAGAAATCAGCACATCCCACTCATATTTGGTGACAGAGTGTTTGATGACAAACAGTGAGAGGTGCACACACACACACACACACACACACACACACATAGAGAGCTATAAATGCTGTCACACTGCTGAGACGGTACACTAGAATTGTGTCTAAAATCTGCCTCACCCCCTTTAGTATTTAGTTTACATGACATTCTAAGCAAGGCAAAGCCCCTCACTGTTGTTTTGTTTCCACCAACAAATTTGAAAATAGACCGAGTTAATTACTGCAGAAAATAGGGCTGTGGAGATGTTGAAAAAAGGACATAGTGTTTTGTCTTGCAATGGAGTGAATTCTCTGTGTGGGTCGAGCTTGGCCTCTTTGCCCACTTCCTCTACCCCCTGCCTACACGGGGCCGTCATTGGCCTTCTCCCAACACATGCCAGATTCAAAGCCCAGCACGAGCTGAGCAGCTGGACAGAGAAAAGGCCTGCAGCACTGTGGTGGACTGTGAGCGAGAGAGAATGTCCCGCCAGCACAGTCTTAGAGGCTGCCTTCCATAGCAAACTGTGTGTGTGTGTGTGTGTGTGTGTGTGTGTGTGTGTGTGTGTGTGTGTGT
>JAGFZM010003258.1:0-13311 GCA_017657215.1 Limnothrissa miodon
CAGAGGGAGGGAGGAAAAGGGGAGGAAGAGAGGGTGAGAAGGGATGGGTGAAGAAAAGGGGGGAGGAAGGGGAGAGGAGGGAAAGAGAGATTATTTTTGGCCACTGTTTAGACCCTGCATGTCTGTGGTGATGTGACAATGAGAGAACAATTGGTGGCCAAGAACTGATATGAAGATATGAAAAGTGTGTGTGTGTGTGTGTGTGTGTGTGTGTGTGTGTGTGTGTGAATATGTGTGTGTGAGTATACACAAGAGAGTAAGACTGAGACCTAAATGCTGTCCCACTTATAAAGTAGGCTGTGTACAATACCATCTTATCGCAATGGACAATACGAGGGAAAGAAATACCTCAAAATCTTTTCCATCTATAATCATGTTTCATTTTTTCTGTTGAGTACACCTCAAATGCAAGCAGTCTTCTCAAAACATGGAAACATTGTGAGAGCAGTGTGGAAGGGAAAGCCAAAATGAGACCCAAGCTAGCAAGACTAATGCAAGGCTAACGGCTAGGCTATCCTTCCACTGGCCCACAATGCACTGCTCTTGCCTGCATGGGTGCACAGGAAGGAGGTCCTCAAGTGCAGAAATAGCACTCATCACAAAGGCACGTCCACTCCTGAGACCCAGCATGCAAAGCCGGCCTGCTGATCCCCCTCTAAGTGTGCCAGTGGAGTGAGCTAGATGTATAATTTATCGCCTTCCGCCTCTCCGGAGGCATCAGGATGCTTCTGACCGTCACTGAAAGCCTTCACACCCTCATATGAGCATGAGGTGAGAGAGACCAGGAGCAGTGGAGGCTTTTACCTTTCTGATTAATTAATATCGCTAAGGACAGGTATATGCATCTCAGAGAGTGCTTATGGAGATGTGGCCATAATAAAACACATCTAAAAGTAAGGGGGGAAAAAAGTTGGGGGAAAAAAATAAATTCAGCACTTCACTTGAGATAAAAATAACACAGAGTGGTTGTTGCATGAATATGTGCCTGGCTGACCTGTAGAGCTCAAACGTCAATCGGACCAACATTAAGTCAGATTTTAACTGGCTATGTGTGTGCTCCGTCAGTGACAGCCAGCGAGCTGCCGGCCAATGAGAGTAGTGCTGAATGAGTGTGTGGGCGGGCAGAAGGGGGAGGGGGGTGCATGAGAGACTGGGAACGTAGGGGTGAAATGAGGTAAGGCTGTGGCCAAGCACAGGTACAGTAGGAGAACTGTTTATGTGTCAGTATACTCAATGCACAGCATACTAATGAGCCAAATAATAAGACAAAACTACCTCAGATGTCGTTGTATCTATGTACTCCACGTGTAGGCATTATTTGTAAAAAATCTAGGATACACTAACCTAGCAACAAAAAATGCTTTTATCAATATTCTTGATCAAGGTTGTTTGCCCTTCTGTCCACTTTTAGAAATGGATGCAGTGGCATGTGCACACCAGCTAGCCTACCAGGGCGAATGAGTGCACTAGGATTCTGATGCACTGAAAAGCATTCTGTACATTCACGCTTGTGTCAGTTTGACAAGTATGCTTCTTTCTAACGGGTGACCATGTTCTCTTTCAAAAAGATTTAACGCCTTGTGGCACTGCCAAAATGGTGCACAAAATAGCTTGGATAAACGTCTCGCTTCCAGTCTCTCGTCTCAATCCAATCAAGCAGGTGCGGGATGTGCTGGAACAACCAGTCTCACCGGTGGACTTAAAGGACCTGCTGCTCGAGAGGGAACGCCAGCTAGCACTTGAGAGCTCTGCCTTTGCTGGAGAGTTCGAGTGGAGCTGGCTAGAGCCGCCTGGTGGCACACTGAGCCCCATTAGGCAGGTGGTCGTAACGTCTTTGGCTTAGAGTTTGGACAGGCTATTGAAACAGAGGCGAAATATGTGTGGAATGCTGCATTTCTAGGCCTTAAGTGTGCGTTTGTGTGGGTGTACAGTGTGTGTGTGTGTGTGTAGGTGGGTGGGTGTTTATGGAAGGGTGGGAGAAAGGAGCTGATGAGTGCCGTCGCTTATCTCACCTCAATCTGCCGGTAGTCGCAGATGGCCCGAATGGGTGTGGTGGTCCCCATGGTTCCCTCTGAGCCACGTGGGCGGAGCTGCACCACTGTTTTGGCCCTGCCCACTAGGCTGGCCACTGAGCTGCGGTACTCAATCAGCTGCTCCTTTTCTTCCTGTTGGGTGCAACCATTGGTGGAGAGCATGTCAGTAACCCAATAACGTGCACACATATCCAGTGTTCATCAGCCAACACCCTACTAACATCAAACCACAACAACCTCCCAAACATTTTGTCATAATCGGTAAGCTTACAATACATGATTCCTTTGCTACTAGAAACTATGTATTGGTGTGAGGGATGAGGACCGGGATAGAGTAGCTCTCCTGTCAGCTGAATCAATACCCATGTAGCTGAATGAATACCCATGTACCTTTGAGCTAATGTTGGCAACAACAAAGCTGCTCTTGAGCTAATGTTAGCAGGGCCTCAGTGTTTAGGTTAGCACCCAATCTGTGGCGCTAATGTTAGCGAAGCCTCTAAGGCAAGCCGCTGCTAATGGACTCTGGCGCCATTGTGAGCGCTGTGAAATGATGTTTCCTCTGCTTCCCCTCCTTTGACCCAGGGTTCATTAAGGCTGCATTAAAGAGCCATGCTGGCAGCGGGAGAAGAGCTTGAAGGAGATTGAGGAGCACTAATAGCATTATCCCCTGGATCTCTGCTTGAACGGCGGCATTAAGAATTAGTGCTGCGTTAGAGGCCTGCATTGCTAAGGCTGTGAGTCACAGAAAAAAAGGGAGAGGAAAGCAGAGGGGATGGTGAAAGACAGAAAAAAAGAAACAGAAGAAAGGAGAAAGAGGCGGACTGTAATTTAATTCAGAATGACTGAGCGGCAGCTGAGGAAATCAATAGCACAAAGCAAACAGTAGCAGCAGAAAAGCCTCTAATCAACACATTCAATCTGGGCTCCAAGACTGAGTGTGTGACAGAGTGAGTGTGAGAAGTGAGCGTGTGTGTGTGTGTTCCTTTTAGAAGGGCTATATCCAGTTAATATAATGACACATCCTTGGTTTGAATACACCCTGAACCCTGTCTTTACCCACACAACTAATAACTCACAGACAAGACGAGGTCATCTTCCACCACCAGGGGGCTCCTTGGGTAATGTTCAGTGTCTCACATTTATGTTGTTGAGACTTGTTCATAATGTTTGGCAATGGACCATTGCCAGTCTTTTAAAATGGTTAGTTTATAACACTGCGGTAAAAAAGGAGCCTGCATGCCAACAGACTTGTGCTTCTGTGTGTGTGTGTGTTTACACTGCAGTGTGGCTGGCTCTGCGTCTGGCCAGAGAGCATGCCCAGTTCTCAGGCACTTCTGTGTGCCATTCTTTTGAACTGTGCCATCTGTTGTGAGCTACACTGGTAGGCTAATGTCAAAAGATGCTCTAGTGACCACAACAAAATTGGCAAGGAGTCACCAGAGAGCGATTCTGCACCAGTGTTTGTTTAGACGCAAACATATCTCCGCTTCACCTTGACATGAGAAAACAACAGTGAAAACAGAGAAAAGGATGGAACTGGTACCATCGAGTCCTGCAGCAGGTCTTCCAGGCGGCTTAGTCTGCTGTTCTTGTCACAGGTATATTGCCTCTTAATGGAGTCTTGCAGCTGCCGCAAGTAGCTCTCACAGTCGCGTGCGTCAGCCATGAACTGCCCCCGGAATTTTTTTTTTTTTTTTTTTTTTTTTTTTTTTTTTTTTTTTTTTTTTTCATATATGTATGTGTTATTGTTTTTTTATGGGGGAGGGGGGGGGGTCTGCAGAGCATACCTGGAAGTAGGCAGTGTTGTCTTTCAGGTGCTGCTCCACACACACTCACAGCTGCCGCACCCACTGCCACTGTGTCTGCAGGGCGGCACTGTAGGCCTGCGGAGAGGAGAGGAGAGGAGAGGAGGGCAGAGGGAAGGTGGTAAACACGTTAATGTGAAACAACCCTCGTGGGAAACTAACCAAACTGCATCATTCATAGATACAAACTGCTCACTCAGGCCCTGATGGTGTCATTACTGCAAATGTGCCTAGTAAGAGTTTTTTTGTCTACATTTTATGTTATGGTGCGTCTCCACAAGTATAAGGTCTATTCAGCATCACACAGTCTTTCAATACCAGGGATTTTGCGGGTTTTCTAAAAGTTAAATAAGACCTTTTTATGATGACTATTATAATTAAAATGAAAACCAATACATTTTAGCCCTTTTTTAAATTGTAGACTTTTCGAGACCTTTTGCAGAAACCCTAAAAAAAAACAAAAAAAAAACACATATTTTAGAAAGCCTCACCTCGACAGTCTGTTTGGCTGGATGGTTCTCCTGGCATAGTTGGTCTGCTGTTTCTTGTAATGAGCGCATCACTTCCTGTTTCTCGTCCACCTCTGCCCTTGTCTCCTACGAGAGTGAAAGGAAGCATTAGTGAGAGGCACAAAGGCTTTGGGGATCACTGAATGCTTGTGTTTTTGACAAAGTACACTGTTTTTTGCAATGTTCTTGTTGATTGTGTTTCACTAATAGTACATTGTGTGTATGCTGGGAGAATTGTGTGTTTGTACAGTATGAGTGTGTAAAAGAGAAAGAGAGACAGAGAAAGAGTATGGCCTTGCACGTACAGCATATTGCTCCCTCTTGGCGGCCATGTTGTTGTTGTTATCGCTCCAGTCGTAGGAGATCTCCTCCTCCTCCCTCTCGTTGAGCCAGATCAGCTCCTCTGTGCACCGCGACACAAACGCGCGAAGGCTTTCCAGGCAACGCAGTCGCCATGACGAGTGTTCCTGTAAACAATTGTTAGGATAGTCATTAGACACACACACACACACACACACACGCATGCACGTTCAGGATGACAACCATGACCTCGACATAAGCCACACACAAGATAACACAATTCAGGCATGGCAAACAAACACAAATGCAGTCACATCAGCGACTCAAGCCGATTGTGTTTGTGTCAGGAGCAGGTGCTGTGCAGTCCCGTCTATAGCCCAACTCACACAGACCCACAGTCCTTTGTTATGGGACACACTCAGCTACGCCTTAACATGATTATCACACTCTTGGGTTAAGACTATCAGATTTCAAACACACACACACACACACACACACACACTTAAATATGTACCCACATGCTACATTAAGACTACAAAAGATATGCATATGCACCAATACATGAACACTTACCAGTAGTTTGCAATACTGGTGTTCCAGTTTGGCTAAGGTTTCTGAGTAACTGCTACGGAAATTAGGAGAGACGCTTGCCTGGAAAACACAAGAGCGTCATTATTTCAGTTGATTCTGTCTTAATGAGTCGGAGTTGCTTAGCCAGTGCACAAGTCTGTGTTCTGTTGTTTGCTTTGGAGAGAGAGAGAGGGAGAGAGAGAGAGAGAGGGGGAGAAAGAGGGAGAGAGAGAGAGAGAGAGAGAGAGAGAGAGAGAGAGAGAGTGAGAGAGTGAGAGCGCTTAGCCTGTGCTTGTATATTCACACTGCAGCTGCTACTGCGGTGTGTGTGTGTGTGTGTGTGTGTGTGTGCGCGCGCAACTCAGAGAGACAGGGTGTGTGTGTGTGTGTGTGTGAACCTGTACCTCATAATTCCTGGCCTCCTTTAGGCTGTGTAATAAGTCTTCGACTGCTGTGTGTATGCTGTGGTGATCTTGCAGGTGCTGCTCCACAGACGGTAAATCTGCGCCCCACTCTGCCCGTTCCAGCAGGTCCTACACACACACACACACACACACACACACACACACACACACACACACACAGGCCTGAGCATCACATTCAAACACATTTAGACATGACAAAACTTCACTAACAGCCCAAAGCACTAAATGTGACAGGCAGTCCTCCTGCCCCTGCAGGTTTCTTGCAAACTGTTTTTTTTCTGATATAACCAACAACCCTGTGTAGCCTAGTCAAAGGTTTCCTTTCATTTCAGCAGTGTGTCTGTGTGTGCGTGTCTATTTCTAGAACACACTAGAACACCCAGGAATGTCCTGGTTAGCTGGCAAGAACACTGATTTATTATCTTTATTTATTATTTTTCTTTACTTATCTTTAATGAAACTATGCAATAAATATGAATCTGAAGCGGAAACTAAAACTAAGAAGAAGCATTGCATAGAGTTGTCCTGATGCTGATTTGCCAGATTTGCCAGATTTGCCTACCTGTGTTTCCTCCACCCAACCCAGCAGCTCGTAGATGAACCTCAGGCTGCCCTCATCCTCCGATGATGACATCGCCACCAGCTCGGAGCGGCTCATTGGCCGTCGGAGGAGGCTGGCTACGCCCGCTGCGGCGCCCAGCAGGGTTTGACCAGCCAGTGTGAGGGCATCCCTTCCCGAGCGACTTTGGAGGGGAGCATCGCCGGGGTGCAGCCCGGCCGAAAAGTGTCCTTTCCTGTACACGCTAGCGCACTGCAGCCGTAGGGAGACCAGCTCCTCCTGCAGACACGACACCCTGCACATGGGAACACACACATACACACACACACACACACTTATAAGTAGGGATCACCTACATAAGACAAGGTCACAATTCATGTAGACTAAGCAATGTGTGTCTGTGGTTGCAGGTACACACCCATGACAACACACACACACACACACACACACACACACAAAATCACACATCCAGTACCCATCTCTGGGCCTCTCACCTGAAGGCTAGCTGCTCCACCTGGTAGTACTTCTCGTCGCGCAGCATCTGTAGGTCGCTGTTCATCTGCCTGAGCAGAGCCTCGCACTCCTGCAGGTAGACAGCCAGCTCCTGCTCACAGCGCACAGCTCCACCACTCTCCAGCTGAGACATGTCCTATTGGACAGGGACACACACACGGTTTTAGCAGGGGACACTCAAGACAGAACAATAAAGACAATGAACCCTAATACCACAACCCTTAAGCCCTAACTGATTTCACAGATTTCCCTAAAATTAATTTCCTGTTCTGTTTGTGTTGCCTAGAATTAAATTTCCATGTTCTGTCCGTCAGTCACGGCCAGTGTCTTCATGATGTGGAATGTGGACAGACGTATGCTGTGGTGAGAATAGCTGCTTAGGTCGTGGGCGTGGAGCTGGAGCCAATGACCGCCACACCCTTCTCACCACTGTCGCTAAGCATGTTCCGTAGTAGATTTTGTCACTATCCAGTAGAAGTTTTTTTTTGTCCCTAGGGCCCATTCAGCTGTTTAACGCCACAGAGGAGGAGTGTGACTGACTTGCGTGTTTCTACTGCACACTGCCCTTTAGATCATGCCTTCACTGGCACAGATGGGCGCACTAGCTGGGTATAATAGCCACTTGGTCAATATACAACTTTGTGTATGTCCAAGTTTTCAGCTTTTATGTTTGTCTATGTATTGTTAAATAATATTTTTTTGTTATACTGTGTAACCTGTTGGCTTCAACAAGATATTACACAGGCAATATACATGCACTGACATTCTTGCACTATGGATAGAATTGCTCCTTTCAGCATTTGTCCACAGTGCTCCATTATCATGTTACAGTACAACCTACTGTAACATTACTATAATCACAAACCAATGATATCTTTCTTTGATGTCTTACTTTTGTATGTGTGTGTATATCATGTCTCAGTGTGGCTAGGTATCTAATGATGCCTCTAGATCTATTGATTGAGATCGCTATCATTGATATCTGTAGATCTATCTATTCAGATCATTATCTATCTATTGATATCTCTAAAGCTTTAAAGATAGTGAGGACATGAAACAAAAACACTTTTAAATATCTAAACACCAGGGTGAAACACACACACACACACACACACACACACACACACAGACCCAGACCCCCTTACCGCTTGCAGTGTGTTTTTGGCGAGTGTGAGCTTCTCCTCGCAGTCCAGTGCAGCGTTCTGGATCTTGTTGGCCACCTGGAGCAGGAGCTCGAGGCGGTCGACGGCTGGCCGCAGGGCCTTCTCCCTCTCCAGCATCTCCAGGATCAGCTTCCCCCACGCCTCCTCCAGGTCATTAGGATGAAGCCCTGTCGGCAGCTTGATGCGCCCAAACTCTATCCACACCTACACATATTAAACACATACAGTACAGCTGAACATGGATCTCCTCTACGTAATTTTATATGGCATCGTGTCAAAACATAAAGAACCACTTATGTAACATTACTGATAGAAATACCACATTGGGAAGTTTAATAGAATAAAAAAAAATCCATGAGTCATCCTCTTACATGCAGACACACACACACACACACACACAAACACAATGTCCTTCTGGATTTCTCTGTCATTGCATCTGATGGCAATACATGCACGTCACTCAGTCGTGCATTCCTGCATCCTGTCTGCTGTCTGTCTGTCTGGCAGGCCTGGTGTCCTTCATTACTCTGTGGTCTCCGAGCCCCATGATGCAGAGGACGCTCCCAATTTGGGAGCAAAATTTAGGCCACTCTTCCCCTTCTTCCGTTTCTCTCTCCCTTTCTCTCTCTCACTTGTACACACACATACACATACACACACACACACACACACACACACACACACACAACCCCTCACCTCCAGCAGCTTGTAAAGATGCTCAATGTGACCCTTCTCCAGTTCCTTGTTGGGGATCTCTGTCTCTTTGAAGTGGACATACTCATTGTAAAGTGCCTGCGGGAAGACAACCGTACTGATCATCAATAACCCTTTGACCAGGTCAGCTGCATAAAGTGTCTCGTTTAGCTTCTCTTTGATCTGCTGACACAGACACAACAGGCCAAAACACCAAGCCCCAAACACAAACAAAACACTCAAAAGAAGATATTCAAACAACAAAGGCTCTCTACAGATGTTTTACTTCTGCATCAATATCACTGGGGAAACTAGAAATTTCCGAGTCAAGGGCACAGAGATTGTTCTTAATCTGACTCCTGGGTGTATCGACCACACATTCGACCAGAGTCAACCGGTATGTCAAGTGCTGCCGTTGACACCTGTTAATGGGTCTATGTGATGGATGTACATGCTGAGGGCTTCACTAGTAATCTCGCAGCCGTGTGGGAATATTGATTGGGCCTGGGACCACCGTGTGCCTTTAAACTGACCTTGAGCTCGACGGGGTTCTGGGGGAAGTTTTTGTTTGCCATGAGGCTGGTGTGCTGGCGTGTCCACTGCAGCAGAGACGAGAAGCGAGACTGGTACTCCGCCCAGCGCTGGTCCACGTCCTGGGAGACACAGAATAAATAGGTGAATGACTCAGAGACTGATATAGACACAGGGAAGAGAGCAAAAAATATACTGACACACAGAAGACATCCAGTACGGTACATAAGCAAATGGATTGATAGATAGAGAGGAAGGGAGATGGAGGGATGACATAGATGGAGTGGTAGAAAAGAAATAAGAACAGAAATAAGAAAAGTTAGACACACTTACATGTGCAGTGATGCCCTCTCCTCCCTCTGGGATCTTGGGGAAGGCATCGTAGATGGAAGAAACGTATGTGATGACCGACTTCTCATCTGGAGAAGGCACGTCCACGTCTGAAAGATGAAGGAAGGGTGGGGAAAAAGCAATGTCACAAAATATCAATTTCAAACGTGACAGATCTTATATCCTTTCTCGTCTAGTATGAAACATGATAGGATAAGGTTGTCTGGGGAACTTCTGCAAGTGCAATGGCATGGCCAGTAAATGTTAGAGTAAATAAGTGTGCATTCTTTCAGAAATAGTTTCAGGGGCAGAAAATACGGTCAAAGCCTTCTTAAGTAAACTAAAAGAAACAGTCCCAAGCAGTGGACAAAGAGCAGGGATAAGTAGCCCTCATAGTGATTGAGTGTGTGTGTGTGTGTGTGTGCGTGTGTGTGTGTGTAAGGGAGAGGGGAGGAGAGTTAAGTACCTTCTGGATCCAGTAGACGTGTTACCCCAAGCGACTCGGCAATCTCAAAGGCCTGCTCTAGGTTGTCACGGCTACTCTGCCGCGCCACCACCTCCATGTCAATGAGGTCAGGCCTGGGAAATGACACAGAAAGAATGTTGAAGTTGCTGCTGATGAGTGTGTGTGATTGTGTGTGTGTATGTGCTGCACACACTGAGTGCTGTATCTATGTGGAGTGCACATACTATGCAGAACGCTGTTTGTTAGTACCTGTATCTGTGCAGTAGTGCATTGAACATGCGTCCGTCGCTCCAGCTGGAGCTGAAGTTGGTGCAGCGGAGGCCGGGGTAGCCTTCTGTGGCCTGCTGGCTCCATAGCAACAGCTTCTCCTTCGCCGTCAGGTCAGCTGACTCTCCGCTCACATAAATCTCTGAGATCTGCGGAGGAGCAGGGGAAAGGTTACACACACACACACATTATACACACACATACATTATACAGTATGCACAACTCTCGGATGTGCACTTAAACTTCCACATGCACACTGCATTAATTACACCCACACATAATATTTTAAAGATATACATGACTTTTGCAGGAAGTACATGTTTTATATTATAACATTGGTGCCATTTAGTCATACTAATTTAGTCATACTCTAAAATGTATAAGGCGGACTGTCAACAAACGCAGAAATCAACACCAAACACACAGTGTTTTCCGCAAATACAAGGGCTCAACCACAGCAGTGAGAAACCTACAGTACACACATAAAAATAGGTTATGTGTTTTGTGTTTCTCTTATCTCCTATTATAACTGACATCAGTTAATTTATTCTCTCCCTTGGCCCTATGTGACTCTATGCAGCATAAGACGCATACCACACATTCTCTCTCACACAAAGAAAAGTACACACACAGAAGCCGTGTCTCATGTGATTCAGGGTGTTGCTGCCTCTTTACTCCATCTAGACGCCAGACCCTTCATTAGCAGCTTCTCCCCTCCACCCCTCACCCAACTCCATCTTTCTCTCATATCCCCTCTCTCCCCCTCTCCGTCTGTCTCCTCCCTCCTTACTCTGTCACTCTCACTTTGCCTCCTCTTTCATCTGCTCAGCTGCTTGATGCACAGCACACATACTATTTTGACACTGTTCCTCTGGCTGCCTTTTTTACATATTTCTGTCTATGTATTCTTCTTCATCATCATCATCCTTCTCTTCCTCCCTTATTCAGCATCCGCTTCTCATCTATCACTCACACTCTTCCGCTATCCCTCCTTCATAATGGAGGGAGGTAAGCTGTGGTGCAGTGTCTGCCAGTGCCTGGCCCTGGCATCGTCAGTATTCCTCTGTCATCACTCACTCCCTCTCTTTATCTCTTGTTCTCTATTCAGTCGTTTCTCTGACACACAACCAAGTGGAACTTCTAAGGTACAGCCAAGAGCCAGTGGGATGCCAAGGCGCACGGGGGGGTAAAAAGAAGAACTGCCCACAAACATGCCCACAAACAGAACCTGGCATAGCTGACCACAGGCTCAGCTCAGATTAGAACTGGCAAACGGGCCCTTGCGACAGACACACACACACACACACAGGCTGAGCCTCTTACAGTAGGATGATTATGAGGCGAGGTCAGCAAAGGCGTTCAAATCCATCACCTTTTGGTGTTGTGTCCTGAATGGCAGCTCTGTGCCCTGGAGCCCACCATACAGGCCCAGAGCAACCGTAATGGGGAGAGCTGGGTGCACTGGGAGGGCCACTGTAGGGCCAGTCCTCTGGCTCACGCTACATTCCAACACAGTGGAACAGCCAGCACAACAAACACACTCCCACAAACAGCCCACCACTTTTATCTCTCATGCGGCCATTGTGAGCATTTCTGCCAGTAGGCATATGGCCACAATATAAACATAAACATACACACGCATGCAGGCACACACACACACACAATTTCAACTGAACTAGTATTGTTTCATCCAAGTCCTTCTTACCAGCCACACACACACACTCTCACACACACACACACACACAGGAGATACACAACTTGGGGATGGGTTGCCGTCATGTCCAAGTTTGTCTAAACTGCCTTTAGAGAGTCTGAGCTTCTCAGATCCTCCACCACGTGATCCACTGAGCCATGCAGCAGAGCCCAAACACCAGGATGCCTGCCAGAGGGCTCTGTGTGTGTGTGTGTGTGTGTGTGTGTGTGTGTGTGTGTGTGTGTTAGGAGGAGTTGGGGGTATATAGTATAAATTACGGGGCGCATGGGGCTTTGAAGTGACAGACGGATTGGGGAATAGGGCTTTGAGACGGGGTGAAATGATCCCCCTGGGCGCTACAGTGCTCTTGATTATGCGCATTTCAAACACAAACCTTATTCAGATGAGGGCAAACAAGGAGACACAATGGATGGCAGCCATCAATACTCTGCTGTACACTCACAAACACACACACACACACACACCATGCACACACAAGACTGGAGATATACGCATACACTGACAGGATCAGATACAAGCAGACAGACAAAGATGCTGACGCATTTCTCGGCACCCAGTGAAAGTGCAGACTGATGGTTTACTAATAGGGTCTCTCTTACGGGGGATCGGCATCTCAAACAAAAAACACTACTTCACAGCTGGAGCAGGGAGATCTCAGTGTGACACAAGAGATGTTCACTGCCACAGCAACAGTGAGCAACAGTGTGTGTGTGTGATTAAGATGGCTATATTGGTATTGGCTCAAACAGTGCAGCTATATGAGAGGCTGATGCAAGCTTGAAAGAAGAATAAGTAAGGGTGTGTGGGTATGTGTGTGTGTGTGTGTGTGTGTGCCTATCTGTCTTATAGACTCATAAATTCAACTATATTGGCTACCTAGGGTTACACACACACACAGACTTTGCTATATGTGCACTACAATATTTATATTTTAACAGATACACTCCACAGAAGCATATCACTGTGTGAATGTGGACATTCAGACACACACACACACACACCAGACCCACACATCTACAGAGGGAGGACACACTCATTATGCTGCTCTTTGGCTTCAGGCAATGGCAGTGAGCCACAAAATCCAGACTTGACGTGTGTGCGAGTGTGTCTGAATGTGTTGTGAGCATGTGAGTGAGTGGGAGTGTGTGTGTGTGTGTGTGTGTCTGAATATTGTCCACATTCACACAGTGATATGCCTCTATGGAGTGTATCTGTTAAAATATAAATATTGTAGTGCACATATAGCAAAGTCTGTGTGTGCGTGTGTGTGTGTAACCCTAGGTAGCCAATATAGTTGAATTTATGAGTCTACCTTTTCACTCTCTTTCCACCAGACAGAAAAGACAGATAGGCACAGACACACACACACACACACACACACACACACACACACCCTTACTCATTCTTCTTTCAAGCTTGCATCAGCCTCTCAT
>JAGFZM010003259.1:0-14048 GCA_017657215.1 Limnothrissa miodon
ACAACCCACACAATCACAATCACGGTGGCTACAAATGTTATGAGTTTTATGAGTGATAAAAATAAAAATGTCCTGTTGGGAAAAGGGAAAACCTGCTGGTTAGCTGTAACAATAGCAAAATAGCAATTCACCGACACCCATTTTATTATTAGGTTCACCAAAACACCAATACACCAAGCAGCTAAATATGATTTTATGATTTGCACATTTACATTTACCTATATGCCCCTTCTTAAAAAAAGAAATTTGGATATTATAATTTGCAACAAGACAGGGTCTCTTGGGTCGCTTGTGGTGGAGTAGTGGTTGAGGAATACCATAGCAACTGTGAATGAGTGGTGGAGGACTGTGAATGAGCAAGCACTGGGAGCGGTCCTATGTTCCCCACTTTGTATGAGACTGGGGAACTGTGTACTAGAACATAGGACCCTTTTTTGTTCCCCAGTTTTACAATAAAATCACAAAGCCTGTCGTTTGAAACTTCTAATGTTCGTCATACGGAGATATGCCATATTTTATGAAATATGCGCTGTCACTCTTCACTTACATTTCTTTGTCAAAGGACTTTTGTAAGATAAATATAGTTTTCCTATTCACAAAACCAGCATCCAACCTGTTCTGAACTGTCAGCAGTCTCAATGTTCACAAGCAGCACTGCGGGAAACCTGAAAAGGAACTCTAACGTCTTCAATTTCATTCAATTCACTGATCAACAGAAATGTCATTGTGTTGCTTTATTAGCAGTGAACATTTACTTCCCTTGTACAGTTTTGCGCATGTTCACACTTGATAGATTCAGCTTCAAGTTCAATTAATTCGTGTTGAAACGTAATCGGTACAAGACACCAACTTCACCATGTTTTTAGCAAATACAGCTATAAAAAAACAACAAAAACTGTCACAACCTGCCTGTCATTTCATTTCATGTGCTTTTGTGCATTTGCTCCATGCTTGTGAATAGTGAAACTATATTTATTAAGTCCTTTGACCCAAAAATGTAAGTGTCAGAAGAGTGACAGGCGGAAACATTTAATAAAATACTCATATCTCCGTATAATAAACACTAAGTTACAAAAGGCAGGCTTTATTATGTTTTTATTGTATAACTGGGGAACACAGAATCCTTTTTTTTTTTTTTTTTAAAGTTCCCGTCTTTGTATGAGAGCGGGGAACATAGGACCCGGGGAACATGGGGGTGATCCCCAAGCAGCAGAATACACAGACACACAAACACACACACACACACACAGAATCGTGAGTCCTTAAGCGGGAATCAACCAGTCATGACGAGGATTGTGAGGGGTTGTGGTCAGCTTAAAGCAAGAAGCTTTACAAGAGCCTGCCATCATGTGATTCACTGTAACTTACTAACTTTACTTACTTACTGATGTGGTGGAAATTCCAGATTAGTATAATGGCCTTAACTCAAGAAGAAACAAGTTAAAGATAAATCAAAACACCAGCAATAATGTTCCAGACTCAATCAACTACATGACAAAGGCTTCAGGTTTATTTTCACAATGTTAGCACAGAGTATGCATAGGCAATTGCCAAGTCATCATCTAAATGCATAACAGAAGGAAAGACCTACTGCAGAGCTGTACCTTTCTCGTGGTCTCTTGGCCAAGGAAGTCAGCGCACTAGCAAGTGTCCGGAGCATTTATTCCCCATCACTCATCCAATCACAGTGTGACAGGAAACCCACAGGCTACCCTTTAACCAATAGAAATCTCTCCTGCCCTGATTGTAAAGCTATACATTGGCCACCAGAGAACAGTGTTGTCATGCAACAGATCTTCATGCTGTTACCAGTTCTAAACCACAGGGGTAAGTATAACTCCACTGTCAAAAAAGTGCTGCACTCTCTTGCTTCCTTCCTTCTTTTATCAAATGTCAGACACCATCTGCTTCCTTTCTCTAACCGCAAGCCCACTTCAAGCACTGAGTTAAGTTGATCATGTTTTGCTCATCATCTTTTTTAAAGCTCCAGCTTGCATATGTAAAGAATGCTGATATGAAAACAAAAGGCTGTTGGAAAGTAACTTCACAACCAGTAGCGGAGGTACTACTACTACATTTTTTGTGTAGTGTGGCTAATCTTCTGAATCTGATAGCTTTGCAGCTATTTCTTGGCCATGTTGTGTGGCAGCTTTCCTTAAATCTAATGTTACATTTTCAGAGCATCATCTCACAGAAGAAAATCTTCTATCTAGGCTAGGGGTGGGCAAACTTTTTGAGTCGTGGGCCACAATGGGTTATAACATTTGATTAAGGGGTCGTGTCAGGAGCAGACAGATATAGTGTTTGTGTGAAGTAATATAAATGACATGTAAAGTCCATTATATTTCACAGTTTTGGCCTTAAATCGGTAGTAAAGCATGGATATGCCGGGCTTTTAAAAAAAAAACCAATGCATTTATTAACAGCAGTTTGCAGACATTGCAGGGAAAATACTAAATAAAGGTTTAATAATATTATTTAATATAATTTTGAAACGCTTGGCGGGCCAGATTAAAAAGTCAAACGGGCCGTATATGGCCCCCGGGCCTTAGTTTGCCCATGCTTGAATTAGACAGTAAGAAATACTTCTGTCTGTACAGGCTGAAATAAAGTGAGTTTCCTTCTATTCCGTTAACCTAGAAAATATACAAGTATAGTGAAGTGAAGGGGCGCTGTAGATTTCATAGGAAGAACAATATGTAGCCCTGTAATTAGGAGGAGGTGATATGCTCCTGTTGATCCACGGATCAGGCAATGGGACTTGAGACTGAGAAAGTTCTGATCTAGGCTCTAAAATGAAGATCAGTTCCTTGCAACAATGTAATGCATTTGATTCGTCAGTGGTTCCATATTAAAACACAACACAGTAAACAGTCCTACGATATATCAGCTAACTAATCAGTTACTGTTGTATAGCTATTTAGAAATCTGTTCGTTTAATCAATAATTGAGTCTTAGAAGAAGGTTGGATAATTTATTATTATAGGCCCTTTTGTATATTAAAAAGTAGTTAAACAACTGTCATTTTTTTGTACAAATAGCTACATTTGGTCTTCAGGTAGCTTTGGTGTAGTGAAGCTTCATCTGTGGAGTATAACTGGTAGCTTAGTCAACTACATTTTCTGTGTAGGTTGCCCAACATTGCAAAATACACTGACTGTTGCCAATCACAAGCTACTCTTTAGGGCTCAAATACGTTTGTAAATCTGACCATGACGTCAGTGCCTCGCCAGCCATGAACCGCACGTCACTGGTGCAAATTGAGAAAAAATACTTGAAAAGCGTTAATCAGGTGGCCAGTGCATCAGGTGGTTATAATTTATGTGCATGCATATATATGGTCTTAGTACTATGGCGAAAAAGCCTCACTACAAATGGTCAGGTTAGCAAGGATTTGCATTGAATTCTTAAACAAAAAAAAACGATGCCACCTTAATTTAGAATACAAAATATTAAGTGGAAAGGGGCCTGTAATTATTAAAAGTGTTACTTAGAATCTGTCTTTAGAGATTGCAGTTTCCCAGACAACAGATCTTTCAGCCCTTCTTTTTTCTTTTTCTCAGCCACGAAGTCATTAGAGAAGTTCAGGATGTTCATGAGAGCAGACAGCAGTAGCACGTCCATGTCATTGTTCATGTGGATCTCCTCGTGGTAGTTCTTCACTGGGAAGATGCAGTTCAGGGGAACTCCCACGTTATTGCTGCAGTGCTTTATCTGGAGAAACACACACACACACACACACATACACACACACAAAGAAACTAAATTAAGAAAATATAATGTGCATCACCAAACAACGTTTTTTTACCTTTTTAAAACTGGGAAAGGAGACATTTGCACACAACAACAACAACAACAACAACAAAAAAACACACACACACACACACACCATTTAACCATACCACAAAATCACATAGAGGTTATAATGATATAAATAAGAGAGGGATGTATATTTTGGAGATTTAGAGTGACTTGTAAGCAAGAGCTACATGTTGGAGATCCTGTTTTAGTCCTGTTTTAATCTAAACTTTTTGTTTTGTTTGTTTAAAAACTGCACAATTTCAAGGCAAGAATGCTTTGGCTTAAGTCAGTCACTCAACCAGTCCTTTGAATTATTACAGGGACAGAATAAGACCTGTCTACCATCAGCAAACACCAGGTTGGATGTTTTCTGCAGACATACTGTAGTTACCTAATGGACTCAATGAGAACTTCGAGAAACACACAGCTTAATGTTGAAGATGTATGAAGATTTTTATTCATCTAGGTCATGATAAAAAGGTATTCAGTTATCCAGCCAACTTGACTACTTTCTGGAGCTTGAAGCTGTTTCACCTTTCAGACTGAAAAAGGATGAAAAGTTTGTGCATCCTTTTGGATGAAAAGTAAAATGTTTTCAAGCCCCAAATTCAAGTTCAAGACTGGGGTAAATTAAAAGTTCACGACGGGAGTAAATTAAAAACGTACCATTCATTTCCCCCACAGGACATTTACAGTGGGTCAGAAATTTAGGTTAGTATTTTCGTGCAATAGTAAAAAAAAATTTACCTTCCTCTGAATTACTGTGCTTCTGTAGATCATTTTTAGGTCTTTTTTTACATTAGGGCACATATCATCCACTTTGGACAAGATGACAACCTGAGGGATTCCTGAAATAAAGTAAACAAAGTAAACAATAATAGAATATTGTTTAACATGGATTTCTTAGTTTACCCATAATGCATTTGTAATGTTGTTGGACAGAGCTGTAGGAATTCATGTCTTAGGGAACTTGCCCAGCATGTTTGCACGTTCTCTGACGCTTCTAAATTTTTCGATGAACTCTTCATCTGTGTCCCTTGAGGTGTGGTCCGGAACTTTCTTCTTATCGGCACACCAGAGGAAGGTATCTGCTGGAATGACACTTACCAGGCAATGAATCTTGTGTTTCAGGTCTGGGTCTTTGTTGTATCCCTTTTCATTTTCTGAACACGGGCTTGTAGGATTGAACTAGCCAGGAGAGTCAGAGAGTCAGTGTATCTTAGTCAGCCAATTAAAGAGCCATTAAGGTAACTAACTTCAGGTCAACAGAAAAAAAACACCAAAATCAGATTACCGCTTTTTATTCTAATTCTATTATCATAACTATTCTGTTCTATTTCTTTATTATAGACGGCTTCACATAAAAAAAAAATGCATGCCCCTAACTTTGTTTCCGGTTGATTTCCGCAAACAATCCACAGAATAACAACACAGCAATGAACATTTACAATAGAAGTTTTTAGGTGTCTATTATAGAAAAACACAAAGAAACTTTGCAGATTTGGTGTGGTTAAATGATTAATTGATCTGCATTAGGGGCTGGTTTGTTGATTATGCTTGGTCTTGGTCATGGTCTAAGCTTATTGCTATTGTTTCTAACTTTTATTCAAAACTTAAATGAAATGGTACAGGCCTACTAGGCTACACAGACGTGAATTTTCCCCTGGCTGCTCGCCTTCTCCTTATAGCTGCTATCCAGACAGGCAGACGTGGCCCACCGGTTAGTGCTTCGGACTTGTTTCTGAAGGGTTGCCAGTTCAAACCCCGACCAGTGGAAAGCGGCTGAAGTGCCGTTGAGCAAGTCACCTAACCCCTCACTGCTCCCCGAGCGCCGCTGTTGTGCAGGCAGCTCACTGCGCCGGGATTAGTGTGTGCAGAGACTAAAATTCCCTCACGGGATCAAAAGAGTATAATTCTTCTTCTTCTTCTATCTCTGCTATACACGTTTAATAACGCATTGGTTCCCGAAGTGAGGTTGCATCCCACAGCGCTACAGTTTGAGCCCGAGTTGATTAGGCTCATAATTTTTACTTTTGTGGTACCGTTTTCCCCATCAAAAAAATTACCAGAAATAAACTTAGGGCCAAATCGCGTAGTCGGAGACTTTTTAATAGGGGGGAGAACAAGCACTCTCCGAATACTTCCGGGTGGTACTGCAACGAGAGGGCGCTCCCAAGCAATGGAGCTGCACCCCCCAATACCACATTTCTCTTTATATATTTTTTCTCTTCTAAAATTGCATTAATGCATGCGATAGAGGATAACTTGACAATTAGTTGACCAATACAATTTTTAATATTTGTTGTTATTTCTAAAAACCCTTTCAAAGTTTCATGTCACGTGACACAAAAGCGAACCACTTTATGGCAATCGCTACCTTCTGCCTCTGTGACAGTCGGCAGCTCGTGCCTGGTTCAGCTTCACGACGGTCGTAATCGGGAGCAATTTCTCGCTGACCAACCAACATCCATGAGCTAAATGCTAGCATGTTACGCAGAAAGACATTGTCACTTTTGACTGTGTTTGTCATTTTGATGGGGAAACGAGCGGTGATGAAAAGTGTGCCGGGAGAAATTCTGCTGAGACGTCCGATATGCGACTGGCGAATTGTAGTCCAAATAATAATGTTTTTTCACAAGCAAATAATTCACAAATTACATAACAAACACAGTCAAAAGTCACACCGTTAGTTATAGGATATAAAATAATTGATAACTGCTGATGTTCCACTTGTCTACAGTTTTCAGTGTGTGTGTGTGTGTCTTTTACCACATAATCGTCTTTGATGTGTCCCTCCAAGATGTTCATGAGGTCTTTTGTTTGGACCCCTGCAGAACCGCCGTTCTCCAGTCCCATGACGTCACATAACAGAAATGGTAGGTCGGATTCATATCCTCCATCTTTTATTTTGTGACATCTATACTAATATAAATATGAAAATGAAGAATATATTATATTTCACACAAAATGGCACAAAATCACTATGTCTGATCATACTGTGAGTTGTCCCATTGTGATCCTTGATAGTTGCCCTGCAACATGTTGATTCCCTTTGGATCTCTCTGACTTGACCATAATATGTTACCAAGGCAATTGCAGTGTGATTTACTGCCTGGCCCCCGCTTTGCTCCTTTTAGCTATATTATTATTTTATTATTATTATTATTATTATTATTATTATTATTATTATTATTGCTAGATATATATTATTCTTTTTATTGTTATTATTATTATTATTATTATTACCATCTTTGTACAGCTACGGCCAGCACATGCTTCAGCAAGCGCCCTGGTGGTCATTCGCTCTTGGAAGATGTTGTCAATGGAGTTGATGAAACTGGACTTCCCTGCTCCAACAGGACCGTGGATTAAGATGCGGAGACGCTTGACATCTGGTGTGCTGATTTGAACTCTTCTCACTTGCTGTTTCATCTCATCCCTTTTTCTATGCATTTACAATGTATTACATTTTAAATGATTAAAATACTGTTTGTTTTTCAGTGAAAAAAAACTTTCTTATCCTGACTCCTGAGTAAAAAGTAAAATAGGACTGTGGCGTTGGTGGTATAGTGGCTAGCATATAGCTACCTTCCAAGCAGTGCCCTGTGACCTGAGTTCCATTTCCAGCCAATGCAGTGAGTGAGTATTTTCTTTTCTTCCTTAATTATAAAAAAAGTATATCTATCTATTCTACTTAACACAAAGAGCACCAATGAGCAACAGGGGCAAGGAAAAACTCCCTAGCATCGTTTTTAGTTTTTACTTTAGTTTTCAGTCTCTTAGATGGTGATTAGTCCACCATTAGACAATGGACTAATCAATCTGTCCATCTATCTATCTATGTATCCATCCATCCATCCATCCATCTATCCTGTTTAACTCATCATCATGATTTTGTGAAACTCACCCCCAGTCCATGTTCCTCCAAGGTTCAGACAGCACTGTTAAACAGTTGAACTAATGAATCATCAACCAAATATTAAAGCACACTGTGCACTAGTAGCCTAAAGTAAAACAAAGCAACAGTCTCTAATGAAAGTGTTTTAAGTGTAGTAGTAGTTATGATCACCAGAATAATCTGGATTAAAAATATTTGGTTTTGAAAATTCAATTTTTTGCTATCTGTGACCAGTTGTTCAAAAGTGATATGTCAGTCTGTGATATGTTACATGTACCACTAGATGGTGCTGTGGAGCTGTTGATTTAGTGACTATGAGAGCATGCTCTTACATGTCCATGGTTGAATATCAGAAAGCTCTCTGGACTCAGATCCTCCCATGTCTGGCTATTTCTGAGAAGGGATGATGACATGACATTAGCATTAGGCTTGCTTCTCATTTTCATAACATATTCCTAGCAGAAACAAATAGCACAACTTCCATTGCTTGTGAGGAATAAACTTCCACACACAAAGCATAGAAGTTTTTTTTCTACCATTACCACTGTGCAGGTTAATACAAAACAGCCTTAAACATTAGTCTAACATTAGCCTACTTGTGATCAACGTTAGTCTAACATTTGCCTACGTGTGACATTGTTGCATAGATGTCAGCTTTGATAGACAAAGATAATTTGATAAATGCCAGATGCCAGACAATGCCATTTTTGGAGTTTTAATCTTGTGTAAATGCTTGGCTTTTCAATTTAAAGGCCCACTAGGCAACTTTTTTCAGTTAATTAATACGTTTCATACCGTTTAGAATGCTGACATGAGCGACACAGCGAACTAATGGTGTAGAATGCACCACTGCGGCCTACAACGGTAGATGCAGCATTTGTAATGTTCAACAGCAGCGGTCCGCCTCTTTCCCTTCTGTGAGAACATGATTGTGTTTATTTTAATGATGTATGCGTAGAATGCACAATCCATTTTTAATCTGTAAAAAATGCAGTTTGAATACTGCCTGAATAGGTATGCTGCTTATCATGCAAAAACAAGACACAAGAACAGCTTCTTTTCCACTGCCATCTCCCTCCTGACCACCTCCATCCAGATCATTATCCGTCTCATTATCACATGGACCCTGCCCACCACTACACTCAAACTGCACATTACCTGCTCAATTACTTATTTTTATTCTTAGTTAATGCTTTTTTTTATCCTGTCCCTTTGTGCTACACCTGCACCAAAATGTTCCCCTAGCATCTTACTGTTCTTACCTTTTGTATAATTTATTACCTGTATATAATGTTGTGCAAAATTATATTTTTCTCTTCTTTCGTGTCGTGTCATACTTTGGTGTGAATTTACATCTCACCGTGACCCCTGGGCCAGTCAAGACACGAAATGTGTTATCTAGTCGCGGGAAAAATTGGGGGATGGATTTACAAAGTAAAAAAAATTTACATTTAAAAGGTCCGTCTGCAAAGGGTTAATGGAAAAAGTACTGCATTTTTTTTTTATCTGATTTTGCTCTTAACGGAGCTTAACAGAACCTGTGCAGGAGTACATGCATGTCGGGACTTGTTCTCAGCCCCTAACAGAAATAAAGAGAGAAGGCATCTTCTCCCTTTCGTGTAAATAAAAAAAACAAGAAGTAGTGTAAACACAGCAGTCATACACACATTCATTTTAATAAAGATTAAAGACAAATAATAATTAAATAAACGAGTTTAATGACAGTTTTGTCTTTATAAGAACTAAACTAACAAAAGTAAATTAAACTAAGTAAACTAAACCTACAGGGTCCAGTCAAACTCCCTTTTCCATTAGAAAGTTTAAAATTGAATCTAAATATGAAACGTAATGTACATCCAACCTTTTTGCCTTTCTGCGGAAATCCTCTCTTTGTTCGATGTCTTCCAAAACCAACAAGAGTTAGAGCAGAGAACGACCCCCTTTATTATGAATTCCTGTGACTGCTACATTCACTTTTGAAGTCTGTCAATCAGTGTAGACTTAACGACTTAAACCCTACAGTGTACCCTTCAAAATCCCTTTGGACTTGTGAGGGAGTAAAGAGTGAATTCTAAGTTTTTGTCGCTCTGAGGATAGTGGGGTGGACCCTCTCCCAGACTGTTTGATATGCGTGTCAGGGCTTGTTCACAGCCCTTATCAAGCATAGAAAAAGCTCCCAGTCTCTTGGGAATAAAAAAGGAAATGAGGAAAAAACAAGATCATGCAGCTATTGATGATACGTGAAGAATGGGCCTTTACAATAGGCATGTTCATTAATTGTCGGAACCTGAGTCAGAATATCCCTTACAACATATACCAATAGGATCGATTGCTTTTCCTGTATAGCCAATAGGATCGATTGCATTTCCTGTCTGTGCATGTGTCAGGGTATTAGTGATAAATTCAGGTGTACACACACATATTATGATGTATTAAGGTTTACATGTGTTACACCGTATTTTCTTATTATGTAGCATATAAAGCCAGCTGGCAAACTAGCAAGTGACCCAGAGAAGAGAGTTTAGAGCAGAAGTAAAATGTTGCCAGCTGATGCCATCTGGCACATAGAAGCAAGATCAGAGATTTGTAAATAAGATACCTAACCTTTTTTTGCTGGGACACTTTGGTTGGAATTCAGGCTAATGTAAGTATGTGTGTGTGTATGTGTGTGTGTTTGTGTAATATGGGTATTATTGTGTGTCCTGTAACACAATGCAGTTGTGCATGGCCTATAGATACACAAAGAACATTTTGCATGCAATGATTTCCATGCATTTTGCCAGGAAGCAGTTCAGTTTCCTCCATTAGATAAAGGCAGGGCTACCATAGCAACTTTCTACTTCTTTCTACTTCCCCTCACAACATTAAATGGGTCAGAACATCTACAACACAAAAAGCGAATTAGTTAGGCCATTCTAAGTGATCCAGGATTCCAAAGATGGAACTATAATTTTGGAGCCAAACAACATTCTATGACTGACAAGTAATGCCATAGCTATGCAGACCCTTAGTTTACCCTACCTTTAGCATTTCTCCTTCTCTACCTTTCTCTATGACCCCCATTTCTTGCTCCTTCAATCCCCGCTCTTGCACAATCGCTGGAAAAGAAGGACAGAGTTTTTTTTTTCAGTTACTGATATCAGATTAAGTGAAATTCATACTGTTGGAGAAAGAAGCAAGGGTAAGCAAAATGTTTATCTAAAACTGCTTCTTTGGTTCTTGATTGTGATTGGCTGATTCTGCGTTCCAAGCCGTTGTAAAATGACTATAAACACACACCGGTGCCTCTTCACTTCTGCATTACTGCGCAATTAAAAACCGTTACAATTGTTCAATGGTCTGACATGGCCCATCTCAGCGAAGCAGCGTGTAGCGCTGCCTGGCAACCACTCTCCAAAAGGAACTATATGTATTCGTGGAAGAATGCTTATTACAATACACAATTTTATTTTTAAAGTACATGGTTACATGCGATGAAATCTTATAAACAATTTACTTTAAAAGTTTTAGATAAGCAATAAGCCACTCAAGTCTGTGCATATATGCTGGTTTTAGAACAGCTGAGGGGTCGTGCCTTCGCGTCGTGCCTAACAACACCCCTCAGCTGTTCTAAAACCAGCATATACGCACAGCCAAAACAAAAGTTTGTTTTGACTTGTAAACATGAGTCTCTAGAAACAGGGATATAATTCTATGTCTGTGTCTGTCATGAACCAAAGGCCTGTCAAAGAACATTCAGATATGACATTCCCTAGACAGTACCTGGCATCACAGGTAAGAATCTCACAACCAGCCATTTTTCATATGCATGTTGGGACTTGTTCTCGGCCCCTATCAAACTGAATAATAAAAAAAAATCCACATCGTTCCCGGCCCCTATTAAACAGAAAAAAAAATAGAGAGGGCATCCTCTATCTTTGCATGAATATAAAAAAACAAGTGGCAGCAGTCATGGAACAGACTGGTTTTCTTTCGAAGATTTACTTTCTATTTGCACATAAAAATCAGAGACCCAGAGTTTGGTTCATTTATTGTTTTATTTTTTTTTCACATAGAAGACTCTTGACATACACTTTTTCAAAAATCAATAATTTGACAAGCCTACACAAAAAGTGTTACTTTTTTTAAGTGACTTAAAAACTTTTCTTGGCAGGTCAGTTTTCTTTGTGTTCCTCTCTGACATCACAGCCACAAAGTTCAAACTACTTAGAATCTGTCTTTAGAGATTGCAGTTTCCCAGACAACAGATCTTTCAGCCCTTCTTTTTTCTTTTTCACAGCCACGAAGTCATTAGAGAAGTTCAGGATGTTCATGAGAGCAGACAGCAGCAGCACGTCCATGTCATTGTTCAGGTGGATCTCCTCGTGGTAGTTCTTTACTGGGAAGATGCAGTTCAGGGGAACTCCCACGTTTTTGCTGCAATGTGTCATCTGGGAACACACACACACACACACACATTACAGACATGGCTTCCACGGTAAGCGTTCTAGTGAGGCAATGCTTTAAGAAACATTGATTACTAGCCCTCTGGTTTGTCACATTGGAATCTCAAAATAAGTCTTAAGGAAGTTCAATTTAACGATTTAAGGATTTAAAGCAAAAGATAATAGAGTGATCCGCTTTGTGACTGAGATGGAATTAAAGTCTGTTGCCAAGACCGGATAGAATCATGATGATACTTGACAACGACGGGTGGTTCTAGTGACCTGTTTCTATCATTAGAACTTGTCATTTATTAGAACAAGCATTTGTAGCACCTACCTTCCTTTCCACTGATGTGCTTTGGTAGACCATTTTAATGTCGTCTTTGACCCTTGGG
Source organism: Limnothrissa miodon (assembly GCA_017657215.1). Taxonomy (NCBI): domain Eukaryota; kingdom Metazoa; phylum Chordata; class Actinopteri; order Clupeiformes; family Clupeidae; genus Limnothrissa; species Limnothrissa miodon. The sequence continues at coordinate 12,519 of JAGFZM010003259.1, forward strand.
CAGGCCTCGTCCACTTTGGACAAGACTACCACTTGCGGGATGCCTACACAAAACAAACAAAAACATCTCGTAGTGGAAATAAAGGAATTTGGGTGATTTGATTTTATTCCTTGCAAAGTGTGTGTGTTGTGCTAGAGAGAGAGAAAGGAGAGAGAGAGAGAGAGAGAGAGAGAGAGAGAGAGAAACTTGCCTAAAAGGTTAGCTTGTTCCCTAACTGTTTTGAACTTGTCGATGAAGTCTAGGTCATGATCTGGAGGTCCATTACTCCCGGCGCACCATAGGAGGGAATTGGCAGGAAGCACGCTGACCACACAGTGAACCATGTGCTTGAGACCAGGGTCAGTCCTGAAGCTCCTGTCATTCTCTGCGCACGGCAGAGTAGGGTTGAACTGGCCAGGAGAGTAAGACAGGGTGGGAGGCAGGATGGGAGTGTGAGTGTGTGTGTGTGTTTGTTTGTTTGTTTCAACATATCTATCTATCTTTTATATTTATGTCTATGTGTGTGTGGTTGTGTGTGGTTGTTTTACCATTTAACCATATTTTATGTCTGTGTGTGTGCATGTGTTTTACCTTATAGCCATCTTTGATGTGTCCCTTCAAGATTTTGATGATGTCATCAGTCTGCACCCCTTTGTCCTTCCCTGTCTCCAGTCCCATGATGTCACACAAGACAAACGGTAGGAAGGATTCATATCCTCCATCTTTAATGTTGTGAGCTTTGTACTGAAAAGTTACATGACACAGTTGTAAAAAAAGATTAACATACTTAACCTAGTGTGTGTGAGTGTGTGTGTGAGTGTGTGAGTGTGTGTGTGTGTATGGAAGGAAGTGTTTTGGGTGCAAATGCATAAAATGCAAATGAAAATGCAGTTCATTCTCACTATCTTTGTACAGCTTTTTTGGGTGACCGCATCCGCTATGGCCCCAGTGGTCATCCTCCCTTGGAAGATGGAGTCGATGGAGTTGATGAAGCTGGACTTCCCTGCTCCCACCGGCCCGTGGACCAAAATACGGAGATACTTAACATCTGGGTTGCTGATGGAGAATCTTTTCACAAAGTCCATCATCTCATCCTTTTTGCTAATAAATAAATGAGTCAGTGAGTTACATCGCTCAGCTTCTATGTTTCGCTAGAATATACAATTAAGGCACACCCTTTTGTTTTTTTTATGGTTATACTTGTGTCATTCAATGCCAGAAACCAATTTTATGTTTCTAGGTAAAGGGGTTTTCAAGTTATAAACTTTTTAATGTCAGTAGGCCCTCTTTTTTACAAAAAGTTCCTATGGGAGTTTACAGAGGGGTCCCAAGCAAAACACATAGACACATCTTTACAAAAAATATCGTAAAAAGTCATATTTTTGGTCTTTTGACTTCAATTTCTTTGTGTAGCAAGCTGAAAAGCTGAGAAATGGAGTTAGGGCCTAGATTTATTGATTTGGGGGTATCATAAGGATGGTACCTTCCTATCTTTTTAGCGGAAAAAAAAAAATAGTTCCAACCTCTGTAACTCTGTGTCCATATGTCACA
>JAGFZM010003260.1:208-22211 GCA_017657215.1 Limnothrissa miodon
GTTTGTTTGAGTGAAACAAAAATGCAATTTTGCAAAACTCCAGTAGAATTTCACAGAGCACCTTTAATAATAATAATAGTCAAGTCAAGTCAGTTTTATTTGTCAATTTCTTCACATGTACTTGACATACAAAGGAATCAAAATTACGTTTCACACTTGTCCCATGCATAGACGTTGACAACAATAAAGTGCAGATGCACAACAAAAAAAACATTTTAAAACAATAAGGTACTGTTAAGTAAAAAAAGTGCAAGTAGGCTTAAGGCATTATACTTAGGTAACACACAGTATATATAAGACAAGACATAACATAAAGTAAGTGTTCTAGCAGTGTTGTTTTGTTGTCTTAGTGTAACACAAGATTTTAGCAGCAGTAGTATTAAATATAAATAGTGGTAAAAATTGGTTTAAATAGTGGTAAGAAGAATACTAGAATATATAGCAGCAGGTGTGTGCAATTTGCAATGCAGAGGTAGTTATTTTCAGTCCAGAGTGTTGTTTTGGTTTTTGGTTCAGAGTGTTTGTTTCCTTGTTGGGGAGTGTGTGTGTGTGTGTGTGTGGGGGGGGGGGGGGGGGGGGGGCGTGTTTTGCCACGTTGTTGTCTGCAAGTTTCCGGGGGGGGGGGGGGGGGGGGGGGGGGGGGGGGGGGTTAGGGTGTAGAGTCCAATCTGTCTTCCTAAACTCCTGGCAGTCTGGTGGTTCCGCTGGCTGGGAGCCAGGAGGGGAGAGAGTTCAGCAGTCTTATAGCCTGGTGGATGAAGCTGTTGGTGAGTCTGGTGGTGCGGGAGCGGAGACTTCTGTATCTCTTACCAGATGGCAGGAAGCTGAACAGACAGTGTCCGGGGTGGGTTGCATCCTTGACAATTGTGATGGCTTTGCGGGTGAGGCGGGTGGTGTAGATGTCTTGCAGGGAGGGGAGTGGTCCGCCAACTATCTCTCAGCTGTTCTCACGATGCGTGGTAGAGCTTTTCTGTTGTAGTCAGTGCAGCTACTGCCCCACACAGTGATGCAGCTGGAAAGGATGCTTTCAATGGTTCCTCTGTAGAATGTGGTCAGGATGTGTGGTGGGGCGCTTGCCTGCTTGAGTTTGCGCAGGAAGTAGAGGCGCTGTTGTGCTTTCTTGGCCAGTGATGTGGTGTTGGTAGTCCAGGAGAGGTCCTCACTGATGTGCACCCCCAGGAACTTGGTGCTGCTCACTTTCTCTACCGCAGCGCCGTTGATGGTCAGCGGGTGGTGACAGGTGTGGCCTCTCTGGAAGTTGACAATAACCTCCTTGATCTTGCTAACATTTAGCAGGAGGTTGTTGTCTTTGCACCACGTGGTCAGGAGCTCAACCTCTTTCCTGTAGTGGGTCTCATCGCCCTTGGTGATGAGCCCCACCAGCGTTGTGTCGTCCGCAAACTTCACAAGGTGGTTGGAGCTGTAGGTTGGTGTGCAGTCATGTGTCAGCAGGGTGAAGAGCAGCGGACTGAGCACACAGCCTTGTGGAGCCCCTGTGCTCAGGGTGATGCTGTTAGAGACATTGTTGCCCACACGCACCGCTTGAGGCCTCTGGCTAAGGAAATCCAGCAGCCAGTTGCAGAGGGAGGTGCTGAGGCCCAGTTTGTCCAGTTTGCAGATGTGTTGTTTTATGGTGTTGAATGCTGAACTGAAGTCTATGAACAGCATTCTCACATATGAGTCTTTCTTGTCCAGGTGAGTTAGGGCTGGGTGGAGGGCAGAGCAGATTGCATCTTCTGTGGATCGTTTCGCTCTGTATGCGAACTGGTATAGGTCCAGGTTGGTAGGCAGGGTGGATTTGATGTGTGACATGACTAGTCGTTCAAAGCACTTCATGATGATTGGTGTCAGTGCCACAGGGCGGTAGTCATTGAAGCAGGCTGGGAATGATTTCTTAGACACAGGTATGATGGTGGCAGTCTTGAAGCATGATGGGACAATGGCTTGCCTCAGGGAGGTGTTAAAGATGTCTGTGAAGACATCCTTCAGCTCCTCTGCGCAGTGTAGGCCAGAATAGTGTAGGCCAGACAGCTTTTCGTATTGAGGCTCAAGAACAATTGAAATCTAAAAATTTTATCAGATACCTTGCCACGTGTAGCCTACAAAACTAACTTTGATGACAATGGGCTCTGTCCTCGGGTTTGTAATATCCTCCCAGTGTGTGGCCATGGATGGACTGTGCGCTCTAGGGCCCTCCCCATGATGCTTAAACAACTGTAGTTTGCTGGGGTGGTTCATCCAGGGATACAGTTCCATTGTAGCACCTCTGACTGCCCTCACCAAATCCCAATACAGCTGTTTTCAACTCAGGTCCTCAGCTACTCAAGCCTTCACCGTGCACCCATTGTCAATCCATCCAGATCCTGTTTATTATTGAGGTTCATTGTGTGTTATGGCAATGAGGACTTTTAATTTGAAACAGTTGAAGAGAGAGACCAGGTGGAGGTAGAGGAAACAGTAGAAGAAGAATCTGTAGTCTTCAGAGTCAGATTGTAGGCTTAAGGCCTGAAAGTTGACAGTTAAGAGCAGGTGCACTCAATTCAAACGAACATTCTAAAGACCCATTATGACTCATCGTTCCAACTGACACTCTGGGAAAGACAGTTTTTGTTAATGGAGACAAAAGTTTTATAGATAAACTGCAATATTTCAAAAAGTATAAGACTTAAAGGTTGAAAATACACATCGTGCAAGGCATGACCGAGCCCTCCGGAACAAAGTTAGAATTAAGTTTCTAGCTTAAACGGTTGAAGCGCAGTTAAGTCTGATAGAAGACTAGACGCCCAGTAAGAATTTTCTACACTCTAAAGTCCCCAGTAAAAGTCAATGGAGTAAAATTTTTTATAGTTTTTTAGTAATAGTTTAAAAAGTATAAAAGTCAGAATTTAGAAAAGTCATAGCACAGGTGACATGAGCGAGGCCTACGTAACAAAGGATATGTACGTCTGTTCTAAGTTAAGTCAACAAATTATTATCTTTAACATGTCTAAGGTAACGTTAGCTTAAAATAAGAAAACGTTAGCCATAACGTCAGCTTAATCATGTCACCTTGTTTACATGGCAGTTCATTGACTGGTTATAACATAGTTATGCTAGTTTTTGTACTTTTATCAGTCATACATGGTTAGCTGTTGTCCAAATGGCTCTAGATATACTAACGTTAATTTTTGGATCTTAGGTTCATCAACGTATCTGTAAATAACCGAGATAACAAATGTTATCAATGATTCATGTAATAGCCTGCTAATAGCCTACGGTAGCACCAGGAGAGCTAGCTGCTAGTCTTGGTAAAGAAGATAAATTGAAAGTAATTATAAATGAATACATTTAAAGTAAATCAAACGGCCTACCCTGCAGTGCATGAACAGTGCTGATCCGCTATCTTGTTGTCCGCAATGGTGATAGCAACGAAAAACCGCACTGTACTTGTACACTTTTGCCTGGAGCTGTAGTTTTAATTTATACCAAATGTTTCAACAACAACATCATTAACATACCCCTTCATTGAATAAGTCAGACCCTTTTGGTGACATCGAGATGAAATTTGATCTTTCTGACTCCAAAAATCTCCTGAGAAATGTCAGCCACAGTGACAGCTGCCATAGAGCCGGTTACTGAATGTTGATTGTTTGTCCGAGTGAGTGAAAGGGGCGTGACTTAGCCATAGGTCAATTAATCACCCCACCTCCTTGTTTCGTTCTGTCCAATTCCTCTTGTCTAGCAGACCTTTATTAAGCCCTGTTTAGCCCTGTTCTGCGTCGGATTGTTTGTTTCAGTGACCTTTGTCTACCAGTGAGTAGTGACCTGTGTTAAGCCCTCGAACATAGTCTTCTAGTAGACTGTTAAGTTTTCTGTTGTTTGGATTAAGATCTCCTGTGTTTTTGGATCTCCTGAGTTTTTGCCTTTTCTATGATCTGAATTCTTAGTTGATGTTTTTGTGCCTTTTGAACTGTCGGCTGCAATAAACGGCAAATAGGCAAACAAATTATGAACATATTTTACCCAACCTGCTTTCTGACCCGCAATTTTTTAAAGTAGTCTTTGCTTTTGGTAAACTTCGAGGCCTGCCGCTTTGCACTATTCAATATCAGAAAGATCAGACCATACCTAACTCAACAAGCCTCCCAATTGCTGGTTCAAACTATGGTCCTCTCACGCCTTGACTACTGCAATGCCCTTCTGGCAGGACTTCCGGCCTGTGCCGTCAAGCAACTTCAGATGATCCAAAATGTTGCGCCGCCTCTCATCTTCAATCAGCCGAAGAGGACGCATGTCACCCCTCTGCTAATCGAGCTCCACTGGTTGCCTCTGGCGGCTCGCATCAAATTCAAATCACTGCACAATGTATGTCTTACATTGTGTAGTAGCCCTACATTGTGTAGGCACGTTTTAATGGATACATTTGGTTTAGTCACAGAACAGAACATTTACAAACAGACCTTACAAACAGGCTCCCATTGGTAGAATGGATCTAAATGAGCCATCTTTAGGTCATGTTGGCAGAAAGAGTGCCATTAAGTTGTTTCTTGTCATAGTTTTGTTAAGGGCCACCACAGAAAACACCCTCTCACAGAAAACACTTTTATTAGGTCATGGCTACTCATCTCCCTACAATGCTAGTCAGGATGATCCCATTCAGCTGATTTTCTCCCATTCAGTGAACAGGGAGGAAGAGTTGTCAAAACTGAGCTAAATACTATTACAAATATTTTAGAACTTCAGGGGCTGGTTCTGCTACCAGGCTACCTGAATAAAATTCAAGATATTTCAAATAATTTAACACATTATCTCTACAAACTAGTCGTTGAACAAATTTCATGACAGAGTTCTTAACCAAAAGTCTAAAAAGTAGTCTGTTAAAACTACTGCAACTCTAACTTAGCCTACCCAACATAGTTGAGAGTGTACAACGTAAATGAAGTCCTTAGCTGTGACATTCCTGCAGCTCATCCTGCTTACATGACAATTTGCGACTTTGCTACAAAGCTTTATTGTCATGTGCACAGATAGACACAAGTTTCCCAGTAGGCTGCAATGAAATTCTTACTCCACCACTCCGTTCTGTATGTATGACAATATATAAACTCGGTATTAACATGACTTGCACCGTTCTTTTACAACACAAACAGTTCTTTAATAGGCTACATAATATGCCTACAACTCGTTCAGAAGTCTTTAACATCTAACGATAACGTTAACGTTAGCTACCAAATACAGCCTACTGTATCTGTGATCCCCCGGGTGGAGTGCGGCTTAAGCCCAGAGGGAGGGGGGATCCCCACAGCCTCATAGGCAAGCTGGATGGCCTCAACAATCCAATGGGACAGCCTTTGGGTGGACAGTGGCTTACCCAGGGCCTGGGCCCCGTGGCACACAAACAGCTGGTCAGCCTGTCTGATGCTGCTGGTACGTTGCACATACGCCCTTAACGCCCTCACCGGGCAGAGTGAGGGCGGCGCAGCTTCCCCTGACGCATCCTGGGATAGAGCACTCAGCTCGATGACTCTGGAGCGGACATCAGAAGTGAAGACCTTCGGCCGGAAGAACGGGTTAGGGCGGAGGGTGACTCTGGAGTCCCCCAACGCAAACTCCAAACACGCGGGGCTCACTGAGAGCGCTGTCAGGTCGCCAATGCGCTTAACCGAAGTCAGCGCCAGCAGTAGAGCTGTCTTCAGGGAGAAGAACTTCAAACTGATTGAGTCCAAGGGCTCAAAGGGAGGGCCCGTCAGCCCTCTGAGGACTATAGACAAGTCCCAGGAGGGCACCGACTTGATCGTGGGCGGATGCAGGCGCCTTCATGAACCTGGTAGCTAGAGGGTGGGCCCCAGGGGACACCCCTCCATAGCCTATATGGCAGGCGGAAATGGCCGCCAAGTAAATCTTCAAAGTGGAGGGCGTGCGGCCTAGGAGAGAACGTCCGCGATGGGGCAGGAGAGAGGGTCACAGCTCCGATCTGCGCACCAAGACTCGAAAACATGCCACTTCAGGGAATAGAGCAACCTTGTAGAGGGTGCTCTAACACTTTGGATCGTTTCAATCACCGACATGGGAAGACCCTGTCCCATGAGTTTGCCCCGTTCAGGGGCCAAGCTGTTAGCCTCCAGGCCTCGAGCCGGGGGTGCCATATCGACCCGCGCGCCTGAGAGAGCAGGTCTCGCCTCTGAGGCAGAGTCCATGGCTGACCGTCCAGCAGCGGAACCAGGTCCGCAAACCAGCACTGAGAGGGCCAAAAGGGGGCGACCAGGATCATCCTGTGAGCTTCCGTCCTGACTCTGGGCAGGACTTGACTCAGGAGAGGCAGAGGGGGAAAGGCATACAGCAGGCCGGCTGGCCAACGATGTGCTAGGGCGTCCTCTCCCAGAGGAGGGTCGTCAGGCCCTATGGAGAACCACAGTGGGCAGTGCGTGTTCTCCTCCGATGCAAAGAGGTCCACCTGAGCCTGTTCGAACCTGGACCATATCTGGTGAACCACCACCGGATTCAGGTGCCAATCTGACGCACGCGGGAGCCCCCTGGAGAGGAGATCCGCACCTACGTTCAGAACGCCGGGCAAGTGAGCTGCCCTGAGAGATAGGAGATTCCAAGAGGCCCAGATCAGAATCTTCAACGCCAGGCGTCTCTGAGCGGAGGCCGCCCTGGCGGTTTATGTATGCGACCACGGTCGTGTTGTCCGTCCTGATCAGCACATGCGCGCCTCTGATGCGAGGCAGGAAGTGCTTCAGGGCTAGAAAAACTGCGAGGAGCTCCAGCTGGTTTATGTGGAGGCGCCTGCTGGCGCACGACCACACTCCGCTGGCTGACCTGCCCACGTACACTGCACCCCAGCCGTGACTCGACGCATCTGTGGAGATCACCCTCCTGTTGCCGACCACCCCCAGCGCACCGCCCTGCGTATAGGTCGATGGACGTCTCCAGTGGGACAGGGACCTCCACATTACTCTGGACACCAAGACCGGGGTGGACTGCTGTGAGCGCGAAGTCACAGCCTTCTTTGCCAGACAACGTTGCAGCGGGCGTAAGTGTAACAGACCCAGTGGCGTGGCGCAGCTCGCTGCGCACAACAGTCCAACTAGTCTGAGACACAAACCTGCTGTGACCATTGCTCCAAGGCGGAAGTGGCTCAAGCAGTCTCTGATGTCTGCTAGCCTCTTGCGAGAGAGTGTAGCCGACATGGACTGGGAGTTGAATCTCAGGCCTAGGTATTCTACCTCCTGTGCCGGGATCAGGGAGCACTTCGAAAAGTTTACCTGGAACCCCAGGGAGTGTAGGTGAACCAGGACCTCCGACACCTGAGCGCTGAGCAGTTGAGGTGCGTTCGCCAACAGCAGCCAGTCGTCCAGGTAATTCAGCACTCTGATCCCTCTCCTGTGCAGGGGCGATGGCAGCATCGACACACTTCGTGAAGACCCGGGGGCCAGGGAGAGGCCAAAGGGGAGGGCCGTGTACTCGTAGGCCCTGCCTTCGAATGCGAAGCAGAGAAAACGCCTGTGCCTGTCCGCAACGGCTATATGGAAGTAGGCGTCCTTCAGATCGATCGTCGCCATGACGAATGCTCTGAGCGACCGACCTCACCATAACCATACGGAAAGACAGGCGCCTTAGCCGCTTGTTGACTGAGCGCAGATCGAGGATGGGACGGAAGGAGCCGTCCCGCTTGGGCACCAGGAAGTAGGTGCTGTAGAAACCTCTACCGATGTCCTCTGGGGGAACAGGGCGGATAGCACCCTTGTCCATGAGCTCCGACAGCTCCTGTCTGAGAGCCGGGGCACGCTCTGGAGACACCACTGACGTCACCACTCGTCTGAAGCGAGGGGGGGGAACCGAAACTGCAGCTGGTAGCCCACCGGAACCGTTGTGAGGACCCAGCGCGAGTCGGTGCAGGCGGCCCAAGCTCGCCGCATGCTGTCTGCTCTGTGAGGAGGTAGATAGGCAATTTTCCCCGCGATGCTGCCGCCCAGCGGGAACTGCCAGGCTGGGCTTGTAGCACAAAGCCTGGTGACCGGGGCAGGGGCGCGTGAGAGAGCACGCGTGAGACTCTCCGGGGTGGTAGGCGCCTCTGCGGTGACCTCCTGTTGCCCCGATGTAGAGCTCATGCCATCCGCACCGTTGTGCGGGGTAGGGGTGCGTGGCCGAAGCCCGCAAGGGGGGCGTGCATAGTGTGCTCGTAGTGGAGATGTCAAACCCATGGCTCCTTGAGACATTGGGTGGACGCAGGACCGCCGAGGCGGGGGGGTTAGCTCGGGTGCTAGGCCACTGGAGACGAACCCCTTCTTGTGAGCACGGAGGCACGGAGCCACCAGGGGGCATCCAGACGCGGGAGCACGCTGGTCCTGTCGCCTGCGAGCGCGGGCCCTGGTCCAATCCTGCTGGGCATAGGGAGCATGCTGAGCCGGGCGGCCAGACGGCGTGCTCGACGCCCTAGGCGCCTCCAGCTGGAGTGTGGACCGTTGGGCTGGACGTCCTACAACGCGGCGTGGTGCTGGCCGTGGCTGCACAGTCAGCGGAGGGGCTGGAGGCTGTGCTGACTCCCTCTTGGGTAGGAGTAGCTGTAAGGAGGCGGAGGCCTTCTGCTGCTCCTCCAGTCTCTGCCGACGCCTCTCCAGGGCGTCACCGAACAGACCCGCTGCGCTGACTGGCGCGTTGAGGAGCTGCTTCTTGTCGTTATTGCTCAGTTGGGCTAAGTTTAACCACAGGTGGCGATTAAGGGACACCAGCAAACCCAACGGCCCTGAGCTGTGACCGCGCATTTCGTTGCCTGCGAGAGGAGGTCGGTCACACGGCTCCAGCTCGTGAAGCGTCACCGGTGAGTAGCGCTGCGTCAGGTCGCCGATGAGGAGGTCCTGGTAAGAGGCCAACAGGAACACTGTGTTCATAGCCCTGACGGATTGGGCGGAGCAAATATAGGTCTTGTCCACCAGGGCTGCATTGAACCTGCACGGCGTAGATGGAAGGGTGGGAGAGGGACCCCAGGTCGCCAAGAAGGGAGCCAAACAACCAGCCACGGCGTCCTCGACACGTGGAGTGGTGGCCAAGGCGTGGGTAGCCGCTTCCACCATTGCAAAAAAAGGGGAATTGCCCTGAGCCGGCGCCCGCGCTGAAAGGGGAGCCGCCCAGCTGCCCTTTACTGCACTGATGATCGCTGGATGCGGGGGAAGTGGGCGTGCCGAAGGTGACAGTTGAGCGCCACCCACGATCTCTGCGTCCTCCACCGAAGGCTCAGGCATCTCCATGCCGAGTCTGGTCACAGCCCGTGTGACAATGTCGTTCAACTCCTTGGACACCGCTGCCGCGTGAGTACGCCGAGGGAGATCGCTATCCACATCCTCAAAACAAGCGCTGTCGTCTGGAGCCAGGAGAGAAAGAACGTCATCCTCCTCTGAAACGTAAGCCTCAAGGACCGAAGAAACGGAGGGCACAGGAGCAGCTAAAGGCTGAGGGGCTAAAGCCACATAGCCTGCTAGCTGCTGGGATGCTAGCATTTCAGGGGCCGAGACCACGAGAGGCTAGCGGGGAAGAAGAAGGCAAAGCTGGGGCCTTAGCCACAGGCGAATCCAGTGTGAGGGGAGCTAACTGGCTAGCTGCTGCAGGAGCTAGCGAGGAGCTAGCTTGGGGAGCAAGCTCAGCGAAGGGAGCCTCCACCGCCGATCCCACGGTGTTTCTAGCGGGCTCCGCAGTCTCGAACACTGCTGCCCGAGCGGCGAGGGCTTTCGGGTGGAGCGCCCTGCACGCCGAGCATGACGCGGGGCTACCCAGCGCCATCTGCGCGTGGTCCGGACCCAGGCACAGGTAGCAGGCACCATGTAGATCTTCAGTCGACATTGCCCGGAGGCAACTCGCACATCGCATCACCGACATCGCGTAATCTGTGGGGCACCGAAGATGGTTTGCCGTGGATTTCACCGGCGTAAGCCTCGCGGTAAGTGAGCGGAATAAAAAGACAATATGAGAAGAGTAGTAGTAGCTTTAAAGGGCGTGTTGTAAGGTTCAATGAGTAGTGAGTTTGCGCTACTTTCTTGTTGGTAATAAACATTTAAGTAGTGTTCCATTGTTTTTAATGATGATGGCTATCACAAAACTGTATATTTTATGAAAAAGTGGGTGTTTTTTAACTGCAATTTCTGATGATTCTAATTTCCCACCAACGTTCCATTGCGTCACATTGGGTATAGACCGACCAAAGCTGGCCACCGTGACCATTGAAACTAATGAGTTTGAAACAAGTGACAAGGGAAGTTTCACAGTAATATAGCACAGACAATAGGTACATATCTATACATCTACATATCTATCCACATATAGCGGTGTTTATGACAATCAATCACGAAACGTAGTTATCAATATCACGCTGAAAACTTATTTTGAAGACATTGCCAGCCTCTACAGGGTCAACGTTTGCAAAGCATACTGTAGTAGTCTCAGGACTCGGCTAAGATTTTACAGCTAGGCTACCATCAAAACGTAGAAGTACTTAGTTACCAAAATGTATCAAAATTACATTGTGAAAACATTGTCAGTTGAGCGGTTGCATTATCTCCCTTTTGCGTTGTGTAATAAACACATGCAGTCATTACTCCTTTTGGCTCCAAGCCGTTTATTAGTGACCTCACAGCTTCGTGGATAACGTTAGTTCCAAAGTAGCGTGAAAAGCAGATACCACAGACTGGTAATTGTTTCTTTTAAAATAAGAGAAGATAAACACATATACCTGATAACAACAGGATTCATTAATGTCTCATGGCTTCGTGGGTACTTCCCAAGTAGCTAAACACTTCCCTTCCACGGTTTAGCCTACATCAATGCCGTAGTTAGCTGGTCTACCAGGTTAGCAATAACAACATCATACCAAACAGCAAATGATAAAACGTGTCAAAAGCATCTCATTAAATACGAACACTCCACTTGCACAAAACTCTTTGTAAAATGAATAACTTTGTAATAACAATAGTTATTCAACTAGTTAGGTGGAGCTCATTGTAGGCTAGCCTACTTCAATTTACCACAGGCTACTGTAGACTAGTTCATATCAGAGAAAATATCTTTACTAGTCAATAGTGGACGTAGCCTACACTGAACAAATAAATCAGCTTCCATATAACTAATGGCAAGTGGAATATTTAACCAATTACACCAGTTTACTCCGCAGACAATAACATTTGCAACAATTGGGTAAGAAGTGAACATTTTGGTGATAGTAGGCTACCTTCAATGCTTGTCGCAACTCTCCACTCGTTCTCATCTGTCCACGCATTTAACTGGTTTGACGGCCACGAATTCTTGCCAATTCCTCATTTAGACGCTCATGTTGGACTGTTTAAAAGTTGTATGGCTGTGGGCCATCATATGAGATGTTGGAGGTTCTTGAAACCTCTTCCCCATCCCAGTTGCTTGACACTGTTTTAGTGCCACTTTCCTCCAAGTATACCCAACGTTACGTCATCACCGAATTCGAATGAAAAACTCCGGTATCACCAAAAACGTTAAAAAAGGAACTTTTCAACTAATTTACAGACATTTCAAAATTTAAATACATATATTGAGTGTTTTATGTACCTATTGATCCACAGTAGTGGTCAACCTTGCATAGACACTTTAAAAAAGGCTGTTCTGGTGGGCTAAGAGCCAAGGTTTTTGTAGCTAAGCGGGTTGGAAAGCTAGGAGCTAGAGCGCACAGTGATTCGTAAAATCGCTGAGGCGAAAAGAGAGAGTGATTAGAGTGTTTGCAACTTTTGTATGAGCTGCCTTTATTAGAGCTCGCGACTGCGCGGGCTGCAGGCAGCTGCAAAGTTGCATGCTCCCTTTTTGCAAAGGGTTGGTTCTACTGTAGTTATGCTCAGCACGCGCGCAACTGGGGTTGCGATATCTCAATTGTGTGTCGGAAGGGACGACTGAAGGAGAACACAAAAGGGTTCTGCAGATTTGCTGCTGAGCCCTAATAAAAATAACAAGTAGAAGTATACATAAAAACACAGGAGGGTTCTGCAGCTTTGCTGCTAATTTTAATGTATGAGACTGTGATGTCAACATCAATGCTGCTGTTTTTTATGGAATGGAATGACGTGTGAAGAAGAATATCCTTTATAGGACAATAAAGACTCTATCTAATTATATTGACATTAGAAATATCTACATCTGCTGTCAAAAAGCAGAATTCTGGGAAATGTTCCAGAGTTTTGTCTCTGAGGTCTGAATCTGATCACTGTGAAGTAGACATGTAGTATGCTACAGTAAGTCCCTAAGGTGAAATTGAAGATATAAATGGCCACCGATCTATTCCTTGTGTTCACAATTAAACAGAAGTTGGCTAAATAGACATCTTAAAACATCATAACAGTATATCAGATTGAGTTTTGTTCAAATTTCTACAAAATTTCCTACAGCTGTATAATATGTACATGGATGTGTTTATGTTCCTTAATGGTTTTGCATGTGAAATATGACTCAAATAACAGGAAACATATCTGCTTTTAAAATAATTTTTCTAGCTGGACTACAGGAATCAGGAGTTTACAAACCTCTGTACTACTTCTTGGTATTTGTGCTTTATATCCTCATTATTTTATTTAATTTAATTTTAATCTGTACTGTGGTTTTGGATAAAAGCCTCCATGAGCCCATGTACATTTTCATCTGTAATCTGTGTGCAAATGGACTTTATGGGACTCTTGGGTTTTACCCTAAATTTTTTCTGGACTTGCAATCTGATGTTCACACAATAACCTATATGTGGTGCATGATTCAATTATATGTGATTTATAGTTCTGCAGTGTGTGAAATGGCAATTTTAGCAGTAATGTCTTATGACCGCTATGTAGCTATTTGTAGACCACTGCACTACCACAGCATTATGACTCCACATGCTGTTTTAAAGCTGGTTGCACTGGCCTGGGCTTATCCCCTTTTGGTCACATTAATAAATATTTTACTTACTGCTAGAATTCCTATTTGTGGTTCGAACATCCAGAAACTATTCTGTGACAATCCTTCAATTCTAAAGCTGGGATGTTATCAGTCTGTCGTTAACCAGGCATGGAGTATGACTGTGATTGCAGTTTATATTCTTCAAATTGTTTTTGTTATAATTTCGTATGTTTCTATTATCCAGGTCTGTATAGCATCCAGAGAGGGTAGAAGGAAGTTCAGTAAAACTTGTGTTCCTCATATTTTAGTAATGGTAATTTATATTGTTACTGGATTATTTGATGTTCTTTATAGCTGGGAAGGTTCAGCACGTCTTTCAGTTGGTATACGGAATGTACTGGCCATACAATTTTTAATTTTTCCACCACTACTGAACCCTATAATTTACGGGCTACAACTTCCTCAGATTCGAAAGGTACTATACAGACATAAAATTAAATGCTATTGTATACATAGGTGATGTCTTCCCAGCCAGTATAGCTCCTTTATTATATGAATTATTAATGATTTGATTGTTGATTGTATGATTTGATTGTTATGTTTTGCATGATTCTTGAGCTTCATGGTTGACACAAAAAGATGTTTCTACATCCTACAACATGGGCCTATACAATCAATTATGCAAGAAATTAGATACATACCATTCCCTACATGGGGAGTAAAATGTTGTGAAAATGATCTATTTGTTATTATTATGATTATTTTCCCTGGGAAGGAAATCCTACTGACATTGTTTTTTAAGTAAAGACAAAATTTGATTGCAGAATTTAGGTTTAGGGATTTTTACACTATGGCCCTGATCCTCATGTCATATTTAAGTCTTTTACAATGTGCGTCTGGTTAAGTATTTTTCATTTGCACATATTCAGAGATTCTGACTGAATACTCACCCTGCGTAACTTTGAAATTATCTTATCTAAGAGATGTGGTTCATAGAAAATGGAGGCCCATCCAGCTGTGATTTCATCCAATCTGTGAAAAAGATGAGGCACCCTTTAAAATTTAACATGGCCTCCTTTAATGTTAAGCACGTTTTAAATGGTGTAAGTCTGTCATACATTCACAAGGAGAGATATATTTCATTATTGTAAATGTATCTTTTAGATATATTTTTACCTTGTGGTACATCTTCCTCAAATGAAAAATAAATAACTAATTTTAATTATTCATCATTGATTTAACTTAATTGTCTTTCGGGGCTGGAGTATGGGTCAGCTATGCCTATATCTGCTCCTATGATTTGATTAAGGTAAAGGTGTTAAATGAAACAGCCAGGACAGCCAAGCACAGCCATTAGTGCTACCCGTAACATAGGTAACATACTCAAGAATAAGATAGATTATGAATTCTGTTCCAAAGATCACCATTTACAAATATGCGATTGTTATAATCTCTGCTCAGTAGAAGCCTGGTTCTACTATGTTTTGTGATGACGCTGTTTATGAAAACAAGTAGATGACCATACTTCAGAGAAGGGAAGTGCTCACACAGCTCTGACCGGAGAGCTGGTACCAAGCAATTCAATAGGCATAGCGTAATGTAATTGAAGCAATGATAAAAAAAATCATAGCCTACAGTATATGTAGCCTACCGTAATTACAGAGCGCAGCCCAATAGCAGATTCTGCCTACCGGGTCAGCTTGTGTAAAATTAAGGCCTGAGCTTTGGGTAGTTTAGTTTATTCATCGTCTATTTGGGGAAATTCTTTTTCAAATCTTATACATTCCATACATGGCACATATGTGATGGCTGTTTTGGTCCAAGTACTGCATAACATTTACAGTATATACATACATACTAAACACTTTGGCACACAGACACATTTATCATTTAAGGCATGAGGTATGAGTGGGAGAGACAGCAAGTTTACATTTCATGGCAGTTGGAGTGGGGGCATAAATTAATAAGACAGTTGACGTGGTATGGAATGTTTTGTCTATTGTATGGATGGCTAAGTGAATTAGGCTTCTGTCTGATGGCAGTGAGAAGCAGCGGTTCAGTAGGTGAGTAATGTCCAGGGTGATGGCTTGTGCCATTTTTGGTTTCCTTTTTTGTGAATGTCTATTGTGTTCAAAGGTGAGATTGCTGACTATTGTAATACCTACAGTCATTACCAATTGTGAATGGCCACGAGACTCACGTAAAACATGAGTCACGGCATTACGAGATGTGTCAGTGCAGCTACCACCGCTAGGAGGCAGCACAAGACCTCTAATGATTGCACAACATTCGGAGTCAAGCTATGTTATGTTTGAATAGGCCTACGTGAAGCAGCTGACCCAGAAGTGCCAGAGGAGGGAACGCTACAGATGGAGGCGTGGCCATCAGTGCCCAAGAAAGTCTCTCCCTACAGGGGGTCATCCGTCCCTATGGAGAACCACAGCGGACCACCACATGTCTCGAGACACCCTCCCTAGTTGAGAAGGTGCTGACAGTGAGGATACGTCCAATCTCGCCAGGTGACGCTGCAGCGGACGCAGGTAAAGCAGGTCTAGGGGCGTGGCGCAGCTGGCTGCGCACAACAGCCAACTAGCCTAAGACACAGGAGCGCTGTGACCCAAGCGCCAAATCTGAAGTGGGTCAGCCACTCCCTGACATCCGAAGCCTCCTGGGGAGAGCGTCACAGTCATGGTGGGGGAGTCGAGTTCTCAAGTACTCTGCCGTTGTGAGGGTGCCAGTGAACATTTCAGGGAGTTCCCCTGAAACCCTTGCAGATGGTCAGGCGTGCAGATGGTCGCTGGGCGCTCACGCGTGACTGAAAGGCCGTGCGCATTACTCGCGACACCCGGTGGGGCGGCCGACTCAGCGCGCACGTCAGCGAAATCCGATGTCGGTGAACTGTGCGCTTCACCTGCGACACCCCGTAGGGCGGTCGACCTGGAGCGCGCGTCAGCGACGTTGGTGGTCGATGAGCCACGCACTGCACCTGCGACGCCCCGTGGAGCAGCCGACTCGGAGTGCGTGTTGGCGACGACCTCGAAGAGGGGGGAGAAGCCACCCGTCTGGCCAAGGGCAGACGTGTCAGACTGAGCAGACAGTTCTGCGCGTATCTGGCCGATGAATCGACCGACAGAAGCGGCGAGAGAGGACGGGGGGGACTTCTCGACCGTGAACGACTCCGAAGCGTCGCATGTCCACTGCTCGGAGGCGAAGGGGACAGAGAACGCGGAGGTCGCGACACTAGCAGAGGCCTCGGAGCCACCTGGGCGCCGTAGAGGCGTGTCATCACGCGAGGCGCATTACGCAGAGCGTGTGTCAGCTGAACGCGCGTCGGAGACCGCATGGGTACCCCAGTGCGCGGTAGCGCTGAACGTGAACGATTCAGAGGCGTCGCATGCCCACTGCCCGGAGGCAAGGGGGACAGAGGACGCGGAGATCGTGGCACAAGCAGAGGCCTCAGCGCCACGTGGGCGCCGTCTAGGCGTGTCAAGACGCGGGGCGCAGAGCGCGGGGCGTGTGTCAGCTGAACGCGCGCCGGAGACCGCACCGGCGGCCCAGTGCGCGATAGCGCTGACAGAACAGAGAGTGTCCTCCGGCCTGGGCCGGGGCTCATTGTGAAACATTGCCCCAGAGGGGCGGTAGCGTGTGTGCGGAGTGCTTGTGAACAAGGCAAACTCAGCGCCCCGTAAGGGGGTGAGATCAGAGAGGACCACCGAAGTGGGGGG
Source organism: Limnothrissa miodon (assembly GCA_017657215.1). Classification (NCBI taxonomy): domain Eukaryota; kingdom Metazoa; phylum Chordata; class Actinopteri; order Clupeiformes; family Clupeidae; genus Limnothrissa; species Limnothrissa miodon. The sequence goes on from JAGFZM010003260.1 coordinate 16,792, forward strand.
GAACGCTCCGAGCTGGGGACTGCAGAGCGAGGACCCGGGCCCTTGAGAGCACACAGAGGCGTAGCAGTCAATGGATGGCGATCGCATGACATGCTCTGCCGCGCACACGCGATCACATCAGGATCGCTGTGGCCTCTAACGCCGCTCCCGGCTAGCCGGACGGTTGGCGGGAGCTGGGCGCCCACGTGAGCAGGAGCGCTGCCAAGTGGGTTGCGACCCAGCAGCCGGCTGTGGCGCGGCTTTGGGCGCGTCCGCCTTCTTCTTCTGTTGCGTCCGTTGAGGCGTACGAGCACGCGTCTGAGGAGCAGCGGGAGCGGTCGAGTGAGGCAGGGCACGCTTAGGAAGCACGGGTTGCAGGGCCTGAGCCGCCGACTTCGTCTTCTCTAAGCGGTCGCGCTATAGTTCCAGCGCCTGGCCAAACAGAGCATCGGCGGAGATGGGAGCATTCAGGAGATGCTTCTTCTCCTTCTCTGGCATAGAGGAGAGGTTCAGCCAGAGATGCCTGTCAAGGACGATCAAAGAGCCAAGGGAGCGCCCGTCGGCTTTAATGGCCGCCCGGATGGCCAGTGAAGTGAGGGCGGTGATTCTGCGGAGCTGATGGACGGTTAGTTCCGAGTGCTGCGTAGCTAGATCTGCCACCAGTTCCTCCGCCAAGGAGGAGAGGAGAAAGGCGGTATTCATCGCCCTTATCGCCTGGCCTGTACAGATGAAGGCTTTGGAGGCGAGCTTCTCCGTGCGTTGACACGGCTTGGAGGGGAGCTCGGGAGGCGATGTCCAGGTGGTGGCAGAGGCTGGTGCTAGACAGCCAGCGACCGCATCCTCAACGCGAGGAAGCTGTAAGAGGCCAATGGCGCCCGCACTGTCCATCGCGTAGAACGCCGCGTGTCCCTGGATAGGGGCAATGGCGGCGTAGGGAGCCTCCCAGGAGCCCTGCGCGTCAGCCACAACCGTGGGGTGAGCAGGGAGAGGGAGAGCGCTGGAAAAGGGGTCGAAACGCCCCTCCGGATAGCGCTGAGGCGGAGGCAGGCCTAGCCTGCTAGCCGCCTGTGTAGCCAACGAAGCTAGCTCAGAAGCTAACTGGGCGGCATGGGTCTTCATAACCGGTGGCATATCTTCAACAGTGGCGCCTTGCGCGGAGAGGAAGGAGGACGACAACTCCTCTTCATCCACGGCCTCGATAACTGGTTCGTCATCGTCGTCGCCCTGAGGCGGCGTGGTAGCCGCGCGGGCAAAGGCAGCGCCGATGGAGCTAGCAGGGCTAGCCTGGTGGGCCACGGTTAGCTGGCTAGCTGGTAGCAAGCTAGCCGCTGAGAAGCTAACCGACGGCCGAGTAGCCACTGAAGACCGATCGATAAGCCCAACCGGGTGCGGGGACGCCGGGGAAACATCGATAGACTGGTGGGTAACGATACCCCTGGCGCCAGCGGGGGAAGAGCCCGCCCCTGTAACACCAGTGGAACCCACGAAGAATGCCGCTCTGTTGGCGATAGCCGTAGGGGAGAGGCGTTCGCAAGCCGAGCAAAGATCTGGCCTCGAAAAGGCGAGCATAGCATGCTCGCTCCCCATACAGATAAAACAGATGGCATGGCGGTCGGAGATCGCCATCGGACGGTCACAATCGGTGCAACGACGAGTAGCCATCTTGCGTCTCGGGGTACCAGAAGTTAGGGACCGGCGTGAGCACTTGGAGCAAGAGCTTTGACAAAAGCTTTTGTGGTGGGCTTTCAAAAAAGCCGTTGGTTTTTAGAAATATTTGCAAGAGCAAACGAAAGACGACTCAGAAACACACGCAGTAAGCGAGGTGAAAGAGGCAAAGAGGACCTGAAGCGTAAGCGCAGTCAATATATAGACTTTCTGAGGTCACGCAGGGCTGTCTAAGTAGTTGCCTGCGCGCGTCAGTGCACTTACTGCCCTTTTTTCAAAGGGTTGGTTTAAAATGACTTCAGAAAAGCAGGAGATGATAGGCATCATCCACTCGTACGTTTCGGCTTCGAAACGAAAGAGAACCACATTTTATCATCAAGAAATTACAGTACTCATTATGAAGTATATTTAATGAAAATTGCGCAGCTTGTACTAAGTACATCATGTATAAAGTACTCTCTCTCTCTCTCTCTCTCTCTCTTACCTGGGTAATAAAAATAATTTGTATGCACAAAATAATTTCAAAGGGAGATCATACACAGAGGAATAATGCACAGAGGTGCTTTGTCCTACTCAGAGAGGGATATAAAGCAACAAACCTGATCATAAAGCTCTCAGTAAAGCCATATTTGTTATCATGCAGTTGTTGTTAACAAGTATAGTTAATGACCAGGACGGTAGGTTTCAGTGTGAACCCCAAAACTGACCAGTATGTCTACAAAATATAAAATATCTGTACCGTTGTTTAAAGAAAAAGGAGATTGTGTTTTTTCACCTGTTAATTCCTCTGCATGATGTCTTGGATGGGTTCATTGTTATATCTCAGTTATTTAAACAGTTAATTAGAAATGTGTTTGGTTTTTCAGGTTTTGGATCCAAGATGAATGAATCTTCCTCCAGAAACATCATCATTCTTTCCGTTTATGATGACCTACCCTTGACAAAAAATCTATTTCTCACGGTAGTCATATTGATGTACCTTTCCACTATTATAGCAAATGTCTCTCTTATGTTGGTCATTTACTTTGACTCTTCTCTCCATAAGCCAATGTACATGTTTTTGTTCAGCCTAATTTTAAATGGGTTAATCGGGAGTACAGCAGTTTGGCCTCAGGTCATAAATATACTTTCAACTAACATCCCAACTACCTCATATAAAGGATGCCTTGCTCAAGCCTTTGTTATGCTTTACTATGGAGTTTGTAATTACACAGCCTTGACAATCATGTCTTATGACAGATTTGTGTCCATATTTCACCCTTTGAAGTACCATACAGTAATGACTCAAGGTAAAGTAAAGCATTTCATAGTAGTAGCAAATTGCCTTCCTCTTGTGACAGTGCTTGGCCAAGTAAGCCTGACCTCTCAACTACCTCTATGTAAATACACAATTCCTAAATTGTTTTGTGATAATTTAGGTGTCTCAAGCTTATCTTGTGATGACAGCATTCAGAGTCGTGTAACTAACCTGTATGGCATTTGTGGTACTACTCTCTTTGTAGTCCTCCCTGTATTTCTCATTTCACTGTCTTATGTGAAAATTTTGGTGTTATGTTTGAAGGCCTCCAGAAAAGCAAGAATGAAAGCACTAGAGACATGCTCTTCACATATTATTGTCTTTGTCAATTTTTCCTTGGCAACCTTGTTCTCAGGCATATATAATCGGGTTGGCAGAATCGTAACAACAGATATTACCTTAATTGTGTCTATAAATTACGTCCTTGTCCCTCCACTGTTGCATCCAATTATTTATGGCATAAAGAATAAGGAAATTCGACAAAGCATGTCAAAGATAAAAAAAAAATTATTTGCTGTGTAAGAGTGTCACTGTGTCAGTTATAGCCTACAACGTGATGGTGGCGCAGGTAGTAGAAGTGCCGTTCGGCAATCGGAGGGCTAGAGGTCCAGGACCTGCTTCACCTGACCCCACTTGAGCAAGATACTGAAGCCCAAGTGTTCCTAGTGGCAGGGTGGCACCTTGCTTGGCAGCCTCTGCCATTGGTGTGTGTGTGAATGGGTGAATGGGAAGCACACTGTACATTGTAAAGCGCTTTGAGTACTCGTAGGAGTAGAGAGGCACTGTGTATTAATGCAGTCTATTAACTAGTGTGCTAGCCCTTTCATGCGCAACGTCCACATATGTGGACAGTAATTTTATCTTCATTTTTTATTTGTTTATCATATTCATATACTTCAAAAAACTTGAGAGCAGTGTTAGTAGGTCCATTACTATTTATTAACAATATGTATAATTTTGTATTTGGAATATTGACTGTTTGATGATGTCATTAAGTCAACGTGGTTGACCGTAAAAAGCCCATCTGTCAAATGCTTAAGAGTTATCTGTAAAATGTTTCTACTCAAAAGGACAAGATCAAATAAAAAAAAATTATGATGGTGTAGAAGATATTATGTTAAACTATTCTGTGCTTTCATAAATTAAATTTTATGTGAAATATAGTTTACAGACCTTATAAAACAACTGTCCACATATGTGGACGTTGCGCATCAGAGGATTTAAATGACCAAAAATGTGATTTTAACTAGGGAGTTTTTTTTTGTATTTAAATTGTTCAAAATTAATTTATCTACATTATATTTCAAGAAAACAAACATTTAGTGAACATCTGATTGTGAAATAATGATCTAACTTCATGTTATAAGCTATGCGTACTGCCTTCCAGACAGAAATAGAGACCAATGGATGGTGGGCATGTTCTGTATAGAGTAATATAATTATGACATTAGAATATGACTCACACACACACACACACACACACACACATTCCATTGCACATGCCACAGATACCATGCATTTTGAAATATTCCCATTCTGATAATGTAATATCATGACCGACATAATATTGTGTACTGTTAAAACATGATATACTTGACAAATCAGTTTTTTTTTTTTACATTAAAGTCATATAAAAGTCATTTTTTATGACTTTCCTATTTATTCATTTTTACTCCTTTGTTGTACAGTGTCCACATACATGGACAGTAAAATAACTTCTATATAAAATCAAAATAAAAAAATTCTAAAAGATTTTCAGTTTTAAAGGCACTCTAAGCGATGCTGTTTCACGTCACTTCTTGTTGACGTTCGAAGTATTGTCAAACAAAACGGACGATAGCTCCAGAGAGGGTTCAAGCGTTATAAGTTAGCTTACTCCTCCCCCTCCCTCCCATGCCTCCCAAAAGACTCATGAACCTTGTCGTTTATTGGCTGGAACACTGTTATGTTTCGTTTTCATTTGTTATGGTAGGTTTGCCCACTGTGTTATGTTGCCGTTTGTGGAGCCTGGGCTGTCTACAGAGGCCGCGTTTTTTTACAGTGTGTTCAGGGGACAGGCAGCTAGCAGATTGTGAGGAGATGTTTGCTGTATGTAACAACACATGTTTTAGTCCTAAAAACGTGTCACATCGCTTAGAGCACCTTTAACCTAATTTAGAGTTATAAAATCAATATACAAAAAATCTACATTATTTGTTTCATAGTGTGTGCATGAAAGGGCTAGTATATATTTGACACTTGTGTCAGATTATGCCATGGCATTGTTAATATCTGAATTGGCTATGGTTTCTTTATCTGTGCATGAGAGATAAACACACATGTTATATAGGCATTTGGTGTGTATGTATTACTCTGTTAATTAGATGCCTGTTATGTGTTATTATTGGGGTGATGATGGCACAGATGCTGTTATGTGTTATTATTGGGGTGATGGTGTGGTGCCATGTAAGATATTGGTAATTCTTTAGGACTGGATTTT
>JAGFZM010003262.1:0-11882 GCA_017657215.1 Limnothrissa miodon
AAATATTAGCATATATAGCCATAGTAGCCAGTATAAATATTAGCATAGCCATGGCCTATTTAAATATTAGTATACATAGACTGGCATCCACCAAATGTGCTTGTCATCTTTTACTGATCTTTACCTCAAGATTGCAGGGACAGAGAGACAACTTTAACTCAAGTTTATCATTAAAAAATACTTATTGTTGCTTATGCAAATTGTTGTTGCTCATTAGCATAGAGTAAGACACCTCATTACTACTTTCTGTGTACACAAGGCAGGCCATTGTGTTCAATAAGAATCTGTCCATACACATGCAGGTTAATGGTGCGATTGCATGCCCCATGCACAGCCATTATAGTGCTTTAGGTGTGGAAATAACAAACTTTCAATGACAATTGATGTGAATGTGCTACCAATTCAATATACAGTATCAACTCAGTAATAATAGTTTAGAAAATGTAACATTTTGTTACAACTGGCATCAGGTTTAACAAAGAGAAGTTTCTCCCACACATCCGTTATTCAGTCGGGTGCAGCATCCCGGTTGAGCAATGTAAAAAAGTATTAAAGATGTGCGCACCGGAGAGCTCCCAAGAAGGGCCTTAACAGCTCGAAACGTCACTGAATAAAAAAGAACATTGGAAGCTCTGTGGTGTGCACAGTACTTTAATACATTTTTACTACTGGTGTCAGGCCCATAGTAGAAAAAGTAGTGCGTTGGGTAGAGAAATATTTCTGCTACTTACTAATAATGGATGTCATGTTTATTTATTTATTATTATTATTTATTTATTATTATTATTATATATTATTATTATTATTATGTAATTATGTTTTATTTATCTGTTATTTATCTTTTTAACAAAACCCGATGGATTACATCTTAACCTGCATCTTAACTGGTTCCCCAATTGTGTCTTGCAGAGTTTCCCGCCATGGATGTGAAAGGGGAGCCAGGCCCACAAGGCAAACCTGGTCCAAGAGGACCCTCAGGGCCTCCAGGGCTGCCAGGAAAACCAGGACTGGGTAAACCAGGTCTGAACGGTCAACCGGGCCCCCCGGGTCCTGTAGGCTTCCCTGGACTTGGTAAGCCAGGGCTACCAGGATTGCCAGGGAAGATGGGCCCCAAGGGCATGCCAGGGAACAACGGCGAGAACGGCCCGCGTGGAGAGCCGGGTCTCAGAGGGCTTCAAGGCCAGCCTGGACTCCCAGGGCCCGCAGGTCTCTCTCTGAACGGCAAACCTGGCGTTCCCGGAGGAAGGGGACCCCCAGGATCCCGAGGTGAGCCGGGCCCGAAGGGAGGCCGTGGAATCCCTGGAGAGCGTGGCCTGAAAGGGGAGAACGGTAATGGCAAGCCAGGTCTGATTGGGCCGAGGGGTCCTTCCGGGCCGCCAGGACTTCCTGGAGCGCCCGGCGCCCCTGGGCTCGGAAAACAAGGAGTCAACGGGTTGCCAGGTCTGAACGGACCGAAGGGGGATCAAGGACTCCCTGGCGATGCTGGACTGCCTGGAGAAGCTGGTGTCCCCGGGCCTCCAGGAGTTCCAGGGCCAAATGGTTTAGGGAAGCCTGGCGTTGATGGGTTGCCAGGGATGCCAGGACCGATTGGGCCCAAAGGCGAGGCAGGCATGAGGGGCACTCCAGGATTCCCAGGGCCGCCAGGCTACGGCAAGCCTGGACTGTCAGGTCTGAAGGGAGACAAGGGCCACGTTGGTTTACCGGGAGTGCCGGGCAACAGAGGGGAACCAGGGCTAGATGGCCAGCCTGGAGAGAGTGGTCCAAACGGGCAGCCAGGACCTCCAGGGCTTCAAGGCCCGATGGGTCTGCCAGGGAAGCCTGGCATGCCTGGGTTCAAAGGAGAGATCGGCCCCCTTGGTCCTCCAGGACTCCCAGGGCTGCGAGGAGACCAAGGCCCTCCAGGCCTGTCCGGAAAGCCAGGCCTCCCCGGGGACAAGGGGCTTCCTGGCCCGAATGGGGCCACTGGAAAACCTGGTCCCAAAGGTGAGGGTGGTCACATTGGGTTGCCTGGAAATCCTGGACTGACTGGCGGACCTGGGCCGAAAGGCGAGAATGGATTCTCAGGATTGCCCGGCCCCCGAGGCCAGTCCGGCATCCCAGGGACCCAAGGCCCCCCAGGGCACATGGGCCCTCAAGGTATCCCGGGAGTTAAAGGAGACTTAGGACCGCCCGGCCCACAAGGAGTAGGGAAGCCAGGGGAACGGGGCCTGCCAGGGCCTCAAGGCCCACCAGGAAAACTAGGAAACCCAGGAATCAATGGCAACCCAGGACCTCCAGGTCCACCCGGGCCCCCTGGACCTCCCGGACCGGGTCAGAATGGCCAGGTGGTCTCTGGATTAGGGGACAACATTGGAGGCGGCGAGGTCCCAGATAAGCCTGCAAAACCACAGCTAGGTGGCGCTGTGCTGACTGCGGCAATGGCTCCAGCATTCACTGCCATTCTTACCACACCATTCCCTCCATCCGGCATGCCCATCAAGTTCGACCGAACCCTGTACAATGGGCAGAGCGCCTACAACCCTGCCACGGGGATGTTCACCAGTCCGTTGGCAGGGGTTTATTACTTTGCCTACCATGTGCATGTAAAGGGAACCAGCCTCTGGGTGGCGCTGTACAAGAACAATGTGCCTGCCACGTACACCTACGACGAGTACAAGAAGGGCTACATGGACCAGGCCTCAGGGAGCGCCGTTCTGGAGCTCAAGGAGAACGACCAGGTTTGGGTCCAGATGCCGTCCGACCAGGCAAACGGCCTTTACTCCACAGAGTACATCCACTCGTCCTTCTCAGGGTTTCTGTTGTGCCCCACATAACCTCCTCGCCCCCCTTACATCTATCCCATCATGCCTTGCCCCGCCCCCCCTTACATCTATCCCATCATGCCTTGCCCCGCCCCCCCCTTACATCTATCCCATCATGCCCTGCCCCATTCTATCCCTTGTAAGGAGGTCATGCTAGCAACACCTGTAAGAAGACAACAAGAACAACCATCATCATCAACCGCGGCAGAAATGACTGACAACAGAGAAAGACTTGTATGAACGTATGAAAGTCAAGAGTTGAAAAGCAGGAGAAGGAGACTTCATGCTGTGTTTATGTTTTGGCTCTTACTTTCAAATGTCCACATTTTTTGGGTTGTTTTTACTTTGAAATGTTGTCTTTATTTTATATTTTTAACCTTTATGATATTAATTATTGTAATTGTATTATTATTGTTGTTGTTATTATTATTATGTTGTTGTTGTTATTGGTATTGATGTTGTTGTGTATTGGAATCAAGACTATTAAGTGCCTTACTTTGCAATGTTTAAGAAGCCGTTAGCCAAGAAGACATACCCATGGGACTGCACCCTTTGCCAAATGTTTTCTGCCTTCAAAATGCTTCCAAGTCTCTGAAGACTCTGGGGTTTGTTTTTCCCCCTAGCTGCAATCACAGCCCATGTAATTCAGTTGCTATTATATGATGCATATTTTCTTATTTAAAATGGTCAGATCCCACCTTAGAGCAAAAGCGTCATAACTGTGTATTATTACACATTCATATACATTCAATAAAACAACTCTTCCATGGAATAAAGATTGATAGTTTTCATTGCCTTTCCTCAAACTACTTATTCTGCCAAATTACATTTTGTTTTCCCCTAAAGAGCAGTTCTGGTGCTCATAGTTAAATGATATTTTGTTCTTTTGTTTTATTTTGTTTTGTTTCCGTGTTTTTCTTTTTTTCGTTCTAGGTGTTGCAAATCTCCATTGAGAAATACTTACGCAACTTTGACAACTGTGCGGGGAGCAATGTGCTATTACTGGAGGCTTATAGCTTTGAGAATACTCATTTTTACTTGATTACTTAAGATGTCAAGGCTGCGTCCAACATTGGCTTGCGCTTGTGCAATTTACAAATACAATCAAAGACACAGCTTAAGAGCATCTTACATTTTTTTTTTTATTTAATTGAATACTGTTTCATGTGTATAATTTGCATTAAAAAAACTAACATCAAGGATAGTACTGAGACTTCTGATGTATCGGTCACAAGGACGCTACTCCATGTCTCCCTGAGTTTATAGTTGATAGGCCAAGAGGCTCTGCCTTGCACTTCAGTTAGTCTGCAACAACACTGTCCAACGCTGTCTCTAATTGTAATCTGAATCTTAGCTGACTATCATGTCCTGGTCATGACTTTAAAGACGTTGAGAGGAGTTTTACACCATGTGTTACAGAGAGCCATTGGCCATAACTGTGTTTCTCCTACGTACAGTAATGTGCATCCAGGGCCTTATTACAAGGAGATGGGGATCAGATGGAATCCCTCAGCATTTGTGCCTGTTGTATCTAATTTGTGAAGCAAAAAAACTTCTGCAATCCGTGAAAAAAAAATTGTATAAGGGTTGCATGACAACTAGAAACCTTTAGAATTCCTTGCCAAAAATGTTCCCATTCCCCCATCCAACAGGACAGTGAAAGATTGACTTTTTAAACCTTTTAACAGAATACATCCTGTTTTCCTATGCCAGGCTATTGGGTCATTTACATGATATAGATTTAAACCAGGAGCGGATGCTGGGTTAGACATGGTCTGCTCGAGTCAAGTGAACCATTTCAACTTTCACTGTTTAAATTGATTAAGAATGCAGAGCACAGCGAGATGAGGCGAACAGACCAAAGGGCTGCTGGCTTGGGCAAGTGTGGCTAAACTGTAAGAAAAGTGCAAAGAAAGTAATGAGTGACCTATAGTATTAAGAAAGACTTAAAGATAACACTGCATACACACACAAACATACACACACACACACACACACACACACACACACACACAAACACACACACACACACACACACACAGGAGTCGTGCTGGTCACTCCTGAGGTTACTTAGGAAAATGTGAACATCCAGTCATGGAATACGAAAGTGTAACATGATGGATCATTATAAACTCATTCTTAGGAACAGGGCCTCCTTCACAGTTGAAACAATAGCAGTCATTTTGCAATATTAAAGACACACTCGTTCTCACTACACAAGATATTTAAGGGTCTTTAACAAGTCATTACCCATCTGCAGTTAAATTCACTAACTGATCATTAGTTTTTCAAATTGATCTGAAGATCTCTTTCATTACTTTGGGAATGTTCACGGTAAAGGCAGTGGTGCATTCTCCAACTGAAGTGCACTTGCCATACAGTACACTACCCCTCTATACTTCTCTATCTACACTTGCCATACAGTACACTACCCCTCTATACTTCTCTATCTACACTTGCCATACAGTACACTACCCCTCTATACTTCTCTATCTACACTTGCCATACACTAACCCTCTCTACTTCTCTATCTACACTTGCCATACAGTACACTACCCCTCTCTACTTCTCTATCTACACTTGCCATACAGTACACTACCCCTCTATACTTCTCTATCTACACTTGCCATACACTAACCCTCTCTACTTCTCTATCTACACTTGCCATACAGTACACTACCCCTCTATACTTCTCTATCTACACTTGCCATCTATATTCGTCCATGTACACTTGCTACATACAGTATGCTTGCCTACTGTATGTCTACACTTGAAATGTACAGTTGTCTTTTAACACTTAACATCTAGTCCCTTGATAAGGAAGGGTTTGTATATTGTCAAGACCTTCCTTTTTTCATACACATTACATTTCCAGATACTTGACTGACATACAGGTTTGGTATTCTCCTGAACTCCTCAACACCTGCTTTGATTAATGCATGAGCCAACTCTTCATTAACAACTACCATCCCATACAAACACATTGGAGAGGGATACACTATTATATAGATTGTATCATACCGTACCTTTTCAAATAAAATAACAGAAGACTAGTATTGAATGAATAGCTTTGCTTTTTAAGGGACATTATTTTGTTTTACATAAACACATACAAGAGGCTATTTTCATTTGCAGATGAGGTCCATGATGGTGTATTTATACATTTGAGATATCCTAGCAAGAGGTTCTGAACCCACCACCGTAGCCTTAGATGTGTTTGCTTATTAGAAACAATTATGAATTATGAAGATTGAAATGTGTTGTTCATATACTACCAATATTTGTGAAGGATTGTCTTAGACATTATTTTGCCTTTTTATTTGTAACTACATACAATGTTATAGTTTTGTCTTGTACTTGGCTATTGCATGTCTGGTGCAATAGGAGATGGGTATAAAATGCACTCATTTTTGACTGAACTTTTGTTTTGGATTTCTTTTATTTTTTGCCTACTAATACAAAAAACTCCCATACTTGATTGTATTGACACCACATCAATAAATGTGTTCTTGTATTGATGTCTCTACTGGTTTATTTTCCACTGCATGCAGTCCAATAACTTATGCATCCAATAACATCATAACTGCTGGAGGGAGATGAAGTAAGTCACTCTGGACAAACATGCTTAGGAAACATTAATTTCCTCTGCAAGCCCATCTTGTGTTGGGCCACTTGCAGATTTATCCTACAAGTTGCCCAAAAATGCTGTAACTAATCACAACCAGTGTTTTAGCATGGGCAGCCATTTCTGGAATACACAACCAATAACGATCAATCAATCAATCAAGATGTCTGCTGCTAGCCTCGCCCTCGCCAGCCCCGCCCTGTACTTTCATTTCATTTCGTCCAGAGGGTCTGGGAACGCTGCATTGACAATCGTTCTCTCATTAGATATGTGGTTTCTGCTGTGTTTAAACTGATTGGATCTGCCTTTACCCAATTGTTAACACCTGGTCGTGACGTATGCAACGCGATGGCTTGAGAAGAATGATAGCTTCCCTACCATTTAGCCTAGCCACTTCCTTGGAAACTAACGGAGCAAGCTGGAAAATCAAACTCGAAACCTGTGGGTAGTAGGGCCACAACATCTTTTCCACAGACAAAATTAAATAAACATTGTTCTTGTTCAGACTTCAGTTCCTGTGTGTTCTGAAGCGTTCCCACAACGGACTGAATAGCCTCCTGTACTACGTTCGCTGCCGCCATTGTTATTGTGCACAATGTGCAGCCAGACAACGTAACACACAAAACCGACGTCACCGCTCACTATAACACCCCCACTTTTCTCTGACTGGGTCGGCAGAATGCTGTCCTGGAGAGAATGATTGTCAATACAGCGTTCCCAGAACATCTGTACGAAATGAAATGAAAGTACAGGGCGGGGCTGGCGAGGGCGAGGCTAGTCTGCTGCACTCTTTGTGAATAAACTATGCACTTTTGCACTATGCACATTTAAACAGCATCAGCAACTGCATTTTAAAATAATGCTTGCTGAATTTTATTAAAATGAGCAATATTAAAAGTTGAATGCTTAACTTTAATGTATAATTGTCAGGCTGGTTGTAGCCCTGACACTGGGAAGTTGCTAAATCGGCCCAGAGTCCAGACCAGATCACTGCACAAATGAAGTTGGGCTGGTGAAATAACAATGTTTCAACAACAGAGGGAGTCATTGAGTCACTAGGATGAAGGCAGTAATTACAGGCCCTCACTCACATACAACTAAGTACCATAATATAAAGACAATTTTATAGAACACTTGATTGTAAATAATATAAAAATATACTCTGGCTGTGTATGTGAAGTTTTCAGTCTACAGACTTGACATAGTTTACGAATGGTTTTGCTGACACAGAGCGCACAGTCGACATGCCCTGTATCTACAGAGGAAGGATGTGCCCTATCATGACTCAGTCACAGGACTGAATCTTATCACATCACCGCTGCAGACTACTTCACTGAAACATCCTCAGCCTCCTGCCGAAGGCCTAATCTGACACACATCATTACACAAAACGCACAATTAGGGAGAAAACAAAGGTCACTGTCCAGAAGGGAGGTCCAAGCCAACTGTTGTGACAACAGCTAGAGGTCAGACTAAGAGATTGACAGTATGATAGGGGTATCAACTTGCCCTAATAGCCTGTTGGTTTCCATAACATACTACTTTGTGTTGTTAGGGGTCTGATAAAACAAGGTGGGTTAACTGACATCATCTGTTCAACAAACTACCTGCTGCCGTCTATCTATTATACATCCTTAGCATCTATCGCAGTTTGTGCGTCATTAATCCCACGAGGACTGTGGAACGTTATGTGGGAAAATAACTTCATTACCTCCTCAATCCCACTGGATCTTACTGGGTCTACATCAAAACGGGTCTACATGCTATCGAAATTCTTGCGATTAGCCTATGCAAGTAAGCACACTTATTAATGTTTACACTTTAGACAGTGAGGGATTATCTCTACAGAAACCTTTTTAAAAGCTTAAAACGGTCAAAATAATGGGGCAATGTGTGACTAATGTGCGTATGCCCACGACAGCTTGTAAAACATCAGCCGACCTGTCATCGAGTGTCGTGCGTAGCGATGACGCCATGGTGAGTAACTCCTCCTTGGCCGCTCTGAGGACAGCTCAGCTTCGGCTCAGTTGTAGCAGCGAAGAAGAGGAAGAGAGACCTCCCAGCGATTAAAGCTCACCATCCACATTCTCCGGGATTGACACGGGATTTCAATGTTCAGCCTGCTCTTTGTAAGTGTCACCATTGCTCATAACTTTACAGATACCACTAAAAAATAACCCGGGAATGTTTTCCTGTCTTTAAAGAAAACGAGTCGCTCACCAAGTGTATGAAACTCGACAGGAGTTGGAAGCTAACGTTAGCGCGCGCGCGCGTGTGTGTGGCTGCCATAAGTAACTTAACGTTAGCTAGCCAGAGCTAACATTACTTCGGAAACTTGACCTCGATCCAGTGCTAAACTCTAGTAGTTTAGCCCATGAGAAGGCCGAGCTGTCCATCATAGTTTTGAAAAGTCGACACCAAGAAGATCTTGCATTTATGTCAGAGAGGTTTTCTGTTGTACCTGTTGGATTTTGTTTCTTTGCTGTTTAGGGGAAACGTTAATCTGGCTAGCTAGCTTTCAGTGCTAACTTACCAAATTTAGCCAACGTTGTTCTGTGTCTGAAACGTTAGCTAGAAACAATCCAGATGTTAGAATGGGTTTGCCTTGTCTTTTTCTGAAATGTGATTGTACAGCTTTAGGTTTACAATTAAAGTCTGGATTTCATAGCAGATCACCTAAATTGACGTATGCCGATGACTAGCCTTTAAGTTAACGCGAAATGTGTTTCAGTAGAGTCGAACAAGCTAACAGGCTATTTAGAAATAGCCAGCATTTTACCGATTATAGACAAAACACCGGCCGTTGGTAGTATGAAGTTTTGTCGAAACACTCTTAACGTTACTTGTTGTTGTTTGGGTTGTTTGATGAACATCTTGACGGATGGATGGTAAAGACTACCTCTTTACCTGATCGGTCGTCATGTTGCAACTGACTTCAAAACTGTATTGTCTTCGTGTCATATACTTCAACATGCAACATTATTATATATCGTGTCATATACTTCAACTTGCACCATCCACACTCCTGCTAAGTTAATGCTGTACTTTGTATGTACCTTCAGGCCATTCGGTCCTCATCTTCAAATAGGAAAACCGCCCGTTTTGTGACTTCAAAAGACGACAAAAAACAAAACAGGAAACTAACTGTAATACGTTGTCTACTTTTACAACTTACATGCCTCTATCCTGTTTGACAGCAATTAATTGCCAGTATGTTGCCAATTGTGAGATAATGGTGCTAGGAGGAATTATCTGACCCATAATAAGACACAATAGTTGATGGGCTTAACCAGGAAATAAGCATTAGGTGCACTAGCAGCCAACCTGGTAGCCATAATGCCCACATTATGGGACGAGATATACTAAGTCTGAATACTGCCACATAATCAAGCTAAATCCTCCATGAAGACTGACAGTACATAACTGAAGTGGCTCTACATTTTGTTTAGACTCGTATACACCGCCAGGTCTGCTTTTCTTGTGTGTTCGGCTAGGCAATTTAGGAAATTCAGTAGTTAAATGGATGGGCGTTGGGATGGGAGTTGAGTTAGTTGTCTGTGTTTGACGCACTGCGCCCTCACAATTGTGCACAGATTACTGCAAAATCAGGTGATCTATCTTATTCCCGATTATCATTTGTGCTGCAGTGAAGAAAATTAATTATTATATTATCATATTTCATACTCTGTTTAAAATGACAAATCAAATGTCAATAACACGGTTGTTTCCCAATATCAAAACGAAAAAAGAGAAACAAGTTGTTCTCCATTTGTTGTTGTTTTCCTATTTGAAAACGGAAATAAAATGGGCAGTGCTTTGTTATTGATCATAATTTGTCAGGCAGCGGTGTTGTTACTGGTGTTGTTACTGATGTTGGTACTGGTGTTATTGGTGTTGTTACTGGTGTTGATACTGGTGTTGGTACTGGTGTTGTTACTGGTCTACCTGTTCCTCTCTCCTGATGAAAACAGAAGCACCTGAACCTCACCTCATTAAAACAGATGCCCATCTACCCCTGGTCTCTCTCTCTCTCTCTCTCTCTCTCTCTGGTGATGGGTAATTAATTGAGATCTCAGTAGACACAGATCTTGTGGACACAGGTTATTCGGCTATATCAGTCAATTTTATGTTAGTCTGTCGTCAAATAATTTGAGTGCGATGATTCATTGTGTGAGTGCAGCTTAGTCGGTCCCTTTGTTAACTAAACAGAGAGGCCGGGTGTGTTGCCAGGTCATTTTAAAATGAGGTCTATCGGCAGGCAGTGACCCGCTGTCCAACCAGCTTGCCAAGCACAGGGCCGTATTTGGAAACTCAATAAGAGATGGTCATAGCTAAGAACATGGTCAACCCTGACTGCGCTTTTGTTGGCGTTTAATTAACTCGCACCGGAATGCAGATAGTTGTAATGTGAGAGGCCGTTTGTCTTGTGTTGGTAGTTCCTGTTCTGTGGAAGCTCACGCAAGAGAGGAAACGGCGGCAGCGGCGCGGATTAGATGTCTGGCGTTTTGTAGACCGTGCAATCCAACACCAAATGACTGCGGATTGCTCCCCCAGCACACAGGGGGCGAGGGGGAATGGGGACGTGTCTGGACATGTTCCTGGTTCACTTGCTGGGACTTAGCAACTTTGACAAACATTTGAGTTGTAGAAGGGAACCTTGAACTCTGATTTAATCAAGCTCTTAAACCTCGGAAAAAAGTTCCACACCTATTTCAACTTCCGGGTGGAAATCAGGCTGAGCTCTGTCTTTCCAGAATGTCCCACACAGGATATTAAAAAGACAATAAAAAATGCAGTTGTGCATTGAAGTCCTGACACGTCACATAGACATGCATGTAAAGCATTGGACATGCATGTAAACCAGTATGTGCTGGCATCAGGGACAGTGTGGCTGTGTATTTATCTGAGAGAGTGTGGAAGGCAGAATTGCAAGCTAGTGAATGTAAACAAAACACAAGGAACAGGAGTGTCTGCCTGCGTCACTTGAGATCGCTCTCTGGAATTCTGCCCCGTTCGGATTCCAGTCAGGTTAACTCCTCCTGTATCCTTTGTTTCTCTCTTCCCTTTTGATGTTATGTGAGCTTCGGTAGCAGAACTGGTTGACGTACATTCTCGTCCCCATTCTGTGTTGTGCGGTGGCTTGCCTGGCTGAAGGCTTTGAATGCACTGCGGCTGCTCTCTTCTTCTTCTCTCTTGCGGTGGAGTTGCTGGTGACGAGGTTGCCTTGGAACAGGAAGTGCGAGTAAAACTGTTTCCCATGTGACTACTGCAAAGACCGCCATACTCATCAGCAGAAACACACACACACACACACACACACACACACACACACAGGTAGAAGCATGCAGGCTCAGTCTGTGTCTGCCTTAGTTGCTCATTTGGTTTGCTAATAGTTATTCAAATGTTTTGGAGTCCCCCAAATTATCATAAAACAGGTCAAGGTTGTTGTCATAATG